>JAKOGI010004052.1:27500-35053 GCA_029747015.1 Carnegiea gigantea
AAGATTTTTGATAACCGTTTTTTAGGGTAAAGAATAAGATACTCCATAGAAAAATCTTTCTTGCAAATCTTTGAAGAAGCTGCTCAAAATCCAAAAGATAAAAATCGTGCAAAACAGTTTTTCGCAGCTTATTCTGGAAACACCCTGATCGCCCTGTTTCCCAGGGTTGTTCTGAAGGGTGATCCGAAATATTTTCCGAAAAGCAAAACCGTTTCCAGTGAGTGGTAAATTAAAACTTTCTAATTGGCATATTAACAAGAGTCTAAAAATATAAAACCAAATCAGATCAAGACATCTTGTTGTAACCACTAGTCATCTTGTAGAACGACTTTGCTGCAAACACTTCACAGAATATGCTTCAAACACCGCACGGAACCTGTTTGTCACAGCTGCACATATCTTATGTTTCAAACACTTCTCAGGATATGCTTCAAAACACCTCACAGAACCTGTTCCTCACAGGTGTTCTTACATTGCTGACTTGAGTACCTGTTCTTGATAAACCATTAGTCAAGCAGTTTTAATACATTGAGAACAGCAGTAAGGTCCTGTTTGGAAAGCCTGTTTGGAGCAACAACAACAATACTTGGATTTGTTATCATCAAAACTTTATACATTCTAACAAATTTTCCCTTTTTGATGATGACAAACCAAGTGACCATATTGACTTTCAAGGGCAATTTAAGTGATTTGTACCAATTATTCAAATTCACATGAAGCAGCTAGTATCGAAAAGATTGTAAGAAAATTAACTCATCCATGGCAGAACTAAAACAATATTGGTCAATCTATCTTCCCCCTTTTGGCATCATTAAAAAGTAGGGGCGAATAGTCAAATAGAAGGTGTTTGCTATCACCACCATTTGGGTAATTGAGGAAAGTCAACAGGCGATACACTCAAGTGTTTTGGTACGGTAGTGAGATTGGCCATCCTAGTCACACACAAGCAATTCACAACAAAAAGCAAGCAAGGCAAAGCCAATCAAAAAACAAGATATCCTGTCATTCATCAAAAGAGTGCAACAGAGTACAAACTGATTCACCAAGAGAAGTGAGAACAGGTTATGAGAACAACAGATGGGAACAGCTCATGAGGGGTGTTCAAGGAGCAGAAGGAAAAAATTTTGCTGAAAGTGAAGAGAGAAGGGCGAGGAGATCTGCATGGCGTTTTGCATTTAGAGCTTTTTCCTCGTCCAGGGCAGCCTTTACAGCGTTAAGCTCAGTACTGAGGTGAGAGTTTTCTTCTAAAGTAGCTCAAGCTTGGTTGAGGAACTGCCAGGAACAGGAGGACGGGGTGTTCTGGTCCCCTGTTCTGAGGCAGACCCTTCAATCAAAGCATACCCACACCCCATAAGGGTGTTATGCCCGATCTCATCAATGAACTAAGGGCCCACCTTCTTCTGTAGTGTCACTCCAAAGTGCTCAAACACACTAGTCAGAAAGAAACCGTATCCCAGATCTTGTTCCCTAGAGGTGTTTGCAATTCTTGCAATATGTCGAATCATGATGGCAGGAAGGTTAATTTGCACTTCCGTGTCCATCAGATCCATCAAACACTGATCCATGGCATCAGCAAGATTTCGACCCTGGCCTCTGGGGATGACATTCTTGATGATAAACCAAAATAGCAATTGATGGAGCGATGTCATGTCCCCTTTCTTCACAGACTTGGGTGTTTGCAGGCTTGGTTGCTGGCTAAATTTCTGGGCGAGTTCCAGCAGCCTGGCTGTCCCTAGAATAGTCTTGTCTTCCCTCACATATATATCAAAGCCTGTGGAGGGAATCCCCAGAATGTCCCCTAATATCTTCGCATCAAAGCGAAGCTGCTTCCCATTAACAATACTTGTCACCATTCCTTCGGTGACAGTGCAGTTGGCATAGAACTCTGCCAACTCATGCACAGAACACCCCAGCTGGGTGTTTGTAAACAACTCATACCACCCCTGTGCATGCAGCTTGTGCAGAAACACCCCCAGACCCTGTTTCTCAAAATACTTGACCTTTATATTTTTGCCCCTGACAATCCGCCTCTGAATCAATTGGGTCAGTTTGGCTGAGATTGTAGACGGGGTAGATTTCTTGGCTCGTTTAGGTTGGGGCTCAGTAGGAGGGTCTTGGGTGGAGGCATGTTTGAGGGAGGCTTTTCTCTTGGGAGTTTTGAGGGGTGATGGTTTTGGTATAGGAAGAGGCTTATCCTCTGAGGACTCTGAGAACACGGGCGTGCCCTGTTTGAAGGCAGTGTTCTCAGTGTCGCTATCTGATGAAGGCTCAGAGGAGGAATCAATCTCCTCAACAACAGGGGCTGACTGTTTGGCAGGACGAGGAGCGGAGTGAAAAGCTATTCGGGCTGATTTTCTTGTGGGTCTGTTTGTGGGTTTGGCCGAAGAGGGGATTTGTGGTTTTGGTTTGACAGGGGTTTCACTTTTTGAGGGTGCTTCAGTCTGGCCGCTTTTAGGCCTTGATGGTGGTCGTGTTCTTGGTACTCTAGCACGCCTAGCCACAATTTTGTACCTTTTGCGTTTCTCACCGGTTTGTGTTACCGGTGTGGCTTGTGCAGGCTTAACAGGGGACTCCTCCATTTGACCACTACTTCCCCCTTTGTTTTTTTTTTTGACAAATCCTCCCCTAGGTCATCCTTAAAAACTTCAGGCCCTGTTTCTGACCCTGTTTCCTGCTCAGGAAACAGCCCAAACGAATTGATGTCATCTAACCCATGGTCCAATAGAAAGAGTTCATCTAAAGCCCCAATTTCTCTTTCAGATGCCCCAACAAGTTCTTGGGGTTGACATGCGCCCGTTTCACCAAACAAAATCAATTCCCACCCAAATTTGTACGGGATGTCTTCCAATTTCAAATTCACTGTTCTAAGGTCGATACTTTTCAAAAACCCAAAAGGTTTATAGGCAATGGATCGAGGAGGTTCAGTATTTTTACCTTCCATGAGGGCCGTCAGAAATTGTGTAGGTGCAAACAGGGCTGTGGCTGTTTGCAAGGCTGTGCCCTGTGTCTGGTTGCCCTGGGTTAAGGTCGAGGAGCTCTCGAAGCTAATGGGGAACGCCATTTTTCAGAGGAAGGAGAGAGATTAGGGTTTCTTGAACAGAGTTTCAAAGCAAGAGAGTTTCGCTGGAGGTGAGAGATTGAGCAAGAGCTTTAAAGGGAGAGAGAGACGTGCGAAATCTTTAAAAGATTTTGCCCGTTTTTGCAACGGACTTTAGCATTTATTGCGCACGCCTCGGGAAGAGATTAGCAATTTTCAATTTGTTGCACACATTTGACAAACAAGAGGCGTACCTGTTCCTGATGCTTGTTCTTGAGGTTACTTGCTCGGTAACATTGGACAATAAGGGCAATCTCATTAGACCTCAACGAGTGTCAGCAAGTTGCAAACCTCACATATGCTAAACATAGCACACAAGTTGATTGCAAACAAAAATTTAACATGTTGTACCCGTCACTTTTAAATTTTGCAAACAGGGAGAGAGAACAGGTTGGTCAGGTTGTTCTAATTAAGCCTAGTTCGAGTCTATTCCTTTCAAATTGTTCTCTACTCAATGCCTTTGTGAATATATCAGCAATTTGATTTTCAGTGGCACAAAAATTCATTGAGATCACTCCCTTTTCAACATTGTCTCTCAAGAAATGATGACGAATGTCAATATATTTTGTTCTTTTGTGTTGACATGGATTTTTGCAATATTAATTGCACTTGTATTGTCACAATAAATAGGAATGCATCCTATGTCAACACAAAAGTCCTTGAGTTGTTGTCTTATTCATAATAACTGAGCACAACAAGATGCAGCTGCCACATACTCAGCTTCTGCTGTGGACAAGGCAACAGAGAGTTGTTTCTTGGTTGCCCAAGATACCAAACAAGGTCCAAGAAAATGAGCCATACCTGAGGTGCTTTTCCTATCAACCAAGAAACCTGCGTAATCAGCATCAGCATACCCAACAAGATCAAAGTTGCAACCTTTAGGATACCATAAGGCTAGATCAGGTGTATGTCTTAAGTACCTAAAAATCCTTTTAACAGCCTTTAGATGAGTTTCTTTAGGGTTTGACTGAAAACGTGCACATAGACCAACACTAAAAACAATGTCAGGTCTACTAGCAGTTAGATATAAGAGTGACCCTATCATGCCCCTATAGGATTTCTCCTCAACTGAGGGACTACCATCATCCATTACCAACCTAGTTGAAGGAGAGATGGGAGTATCAATGGGCTTGGCTGACTCCATCCCAAAACGCTTAAGTAATTCCTTAATATACTTTTGTTGATGGATCATGGTGCCGTTTGAAGTTTGCTTGATTTGCAAGCCTAAAAAGAAATTAAGCTCACCCATTATGCTCATTTCAAACTCACTCCTCATCATTTTTGAAAATTCATTGCACAAATCATGATGAGTTGCACCAAATATGATGTCATCGACATATACTTGGACAATCAACAAATGTTCCCCCTTAGATTTTAGAAACAAGGTATTGTCTACCTTGCCTCTTGCAAAATTATTTTCCAATAAAAAGCTTAACAACCGCTCATACCAAGCTCTAGGAGCTTGTTTTAAACCATAAAGTGCCTTGTCAAGTTTGAAAACATGGTTAGGAAATTCATCACTTTCAAAACCGGGGGGTTGTTTGACATATACTTCCTCTTTAAGGTACCCATTTAAAAACGCACTTTTAACATCCATTTGATATAACTTGATCTCCATGTGGGCTGCAAAAACTATCAAGATTTGAATGGCTTCCATCCTTGCAACAGGTGCAAAAGTCTCTTCATAATCAATTCCCTCTTCTTGGTTGTAGCCTTGAACCACCAGCCGGGCCTTGTTCCTAGTGACTGTTACGCACTCATCTAGCTTGTTACGGAACACCCACTTGGTTCCAATGATTGTTCTATCCTCTGGCCGTGGCACCAGGTGCCATACCTTGTTCCTTTCGAACTGATGGAGTTCTTCTTGCATGGCTGTGACCTAATCTGAATCTGCAAGAGCTTCATTAATATTCTTAGGCTCAATTTTTGAGAGAAAAGCATAGAAAGCACAGAAATTTTAAAGCCTAGATCTAGTTTGAACTCCTGCATTAATATCAGACAAAATTTGATCAAGAGGATGTGAACTTTGGTATTTCCATGATCGTGGTGAAAGTAGGTTCACAGATATGCTCTCCATCCTAGCTGGAATACTTGGCGAAACAAGTTCAGGTCCTGTTCCCAAGCCTGTTTGGGAGCCTGTTCCGGAAATTATCTCAGAAGGGTTCGGCTGATGTTGTCCCGAACAGGGTTCCACCCTGTTTCCCCCTGTTTGGTTCACACCCTGCCTACCTTCTTGAAGAACTGCTTCAGGCCTTGATCTCTCAGGTTGATCCTTACCTGGTTCATCTTGAAGCAGCATGTCTTTTTTAACAAGACCTAGTTCGAGGTCTTCCTCCTGTGCATCATTCTCACTTAGAGAGTTAGTTTCATCAAAAAACACATGCACACTTTCTTCAACACACAAAGTTCTCTTATTAAATACTTTGTATGCCTTACTATGTGAGGAGTAACCGAGGAATATTGTCTCGTCACTCCTTGGATCAAATTTCCCTAAGGCATCCTTTCCATTATTATACACAAAACATTTACACCCAAAAACTCTCAAATGCAAAATATTTGGTTTTCTTCCTTTGAGGATCTCATAAGGAGTTTTGTTAAGAACAGGTCTAATCATGCATCTATTTATAATGTAACATGATGTGTTTAAAGCTTCAGCCAAAAAATTTCTAGGAAGACCACTAGCAACAAGCATTGTTCTAGTCATGTCCTCTAGAGTACGATTTTTGCGCTCTACCACCCCGTTCTGTTGGGGTGTTCTTGGAGTTGAAAAATTGTGATCAACACCATGCTCATTACAATAGTCAATAAAGCTCGAATTTTCAAATTCTGTACCATGGTCAGACCTTATGCATAGTAAAGAGTGTCCTACCCTCTTTTCAGTCTTTTTAATGAAAGCAAGAAATTTTTTAAAAGTTTCATCTTAGAAGCCAAAAACAAAGTCCAAGTGAAACGAGAGTAGTCATCCACTATCACAAGCACATACCTCTTGTCACCTCGGCTCATGATCCTCATTGGACCACATAGATCCATATGTATTAATTCAAGGGGTCGAGTAGTGCTCATACACTTTTTAGAATTAAATGAATTTTTGACTTGTTTGCCTTTGGCACATGCATCACATACCTTGTCATCATTGAATTTGATGGAAGGTAAGCCAACTACTAAATCTTTGGTCACAAGTTTGTTCAAAAGAGAGTGGCTTGCATGACCTAGTCTTTTGTGCCAAAGCATAACATCATCTTTTAAGGCACTCAAACAAGTCAAATTATTTTGGGAAAGAGTAGAAATACACACTTTATAAACATTTTTGTGTCACTTCCCCCTCAACACAACATCTCCTGTGTTCATGTTTACAACCAAGCAACGTGTTGGAGAGAGCACTACTAGGTTGTCTTTGTCACACAGTTGGGACACACTTAGCAAGTTGTGTTTTAAACCATCCACAAAATAAACATTGTCAATTGAATGGGAGAGGGACTCACCTATCTTACCTATACCGACAATTGTCCCAGATTTGCCGTTTCCAAATGCTACACTCCCTCCTTCTGATGCTGTAAGTGAGAGAAAATTGGATTTTCACCAGTCATATGCCTCGAACACCCACTGTCAACATACCACAGTTGCCTGTTCCCTAGACTGTTTCCTGCACTGTTTGCTGGGTTGTTTGCTGGGTTGTTCTCTCTCACTTCAGCCTACAAAACAAATCAAGGGTTAGTTTTGGGAACCCAGATCCACTTGGATCCCATTCCTTTATACGTGTAAATCTCATCTTTCCTAACCCACATTTGTTTTACATGCACTGAGTTCTTTTTAATGGCATCATTTCTTATAGGACAAGCATATCGATAATGCCCCGTTTTACCACAATGAAAACAAACAATATTTTCAGGTAATCCCACATATTTGTTATTAACTGGGTAGGTCATCTTAGGCACAAAACCTAGTCCTCTTCTATTTTGACTATGATGAGTGTTTAACCATTCCAATGCCCTTGAGGACCTGTTCCAGAGCTTGTTTGTGGCACGGTTCGATTCTAAGTGTTTTATTTTTTCAAGCAAGTTTCTGTTTTCTTCCAGCAAAGACTCGACCTTACCTTTTAAGTCAAGAGATTCTTTTTCTAGCTCAGTCAGTTTAGTGGAACAAGTCTCTTCTTTCATGAGTAGAGGTTCTTTAAGCACATTGATGTTTTCATGCAAGGCAAGAGTCTCTTTGTCAACTTCAAGCTTTTCTAATTTAAGGGTTTCATTTTCAAGTTCTAAATCTCGAACATCCCCTTTTAATTCAGCATATATATCCATTATATTGTACACTAATTTCTCAAGAGTTGATTTATTTAGACCACGTACCTTGTTCTTGAGTTGAGCCAGACTATCCGTTGACCCATCATCTGAATCAGTGTCACTCCTTGCCATGAGTGCTACATCAACTTCCCCAGCTTCAGACCCTTCCTCATCCT
>JAKOGI010004053.1:0-35033 GCA_029747015.1 Carnegiea gigantea
ACACATATATACACATATATATATGTATCTATGTTAGATTGCTAGATGTAGACTGTATATATATACTATATGTAGATATGTTTGTGTGTTGTGTGTGTTGTGTTGTGTGTGTGTATGATATATAGATAGATCTACAATAGTGCAACTTTATATATGTATGTCTGTATACATATAATATATAATCTTATATATTATAATACTATATATATATATATATATATATACATATATATATATATTTAGATAATTTATAAGATTATCCATACTATATCTCTAATATAGTATATATATATATATATAATATATAATGTATATATACCGCACATATATATATGTGCTATGCATGTGTGTGTGTGTGTGTGTAGATATATTATATAATATTATATATCTACTATATGTGTACATATATATATATATATGTCTTGTAGTATTTGTGGTGGTGTGTGTGTGGTGTGTGTGTGTGTGTGTGTTGTGTAACTGCAGATTGGTTATGTGTGTGTGGTGTGGTATAGGTATATAATATGTATAGTATATATATATATATATATATATGTTATTCTATATTATATATATATATATATATATATATATATATATATATGTCTATATATATATATCTAATATATATATGTTAACTATATATATATATGTATTATATATATATATATATATATTTTATATATATATATATATGTATATATATATGCATATATTGGGCAATAAGAGTTCGCTAATTGGGCCCATCCCAGTTAACCCATAGACTAAGCCCACACTCAAGAAAATGGGCCTCGAGCGGGACCCTAGGGGCTCTAGCTAGGTCCCTTCTCAGCCAGACCGGCGGCCCATACGCAGTAGCCCAGGTAAGATTGCTATTTTACCCCTTTCGCCGTAGGAATTATAAATGGTCACCTACGCACCTCGGGAAAGGGGTTGGCAGTTTGACTCTCTACTGATTTCCTATTATATCTATCTCTTTATGTTGACTTGGACCTTTGACTGACCTGACCGTCGGAGAGGCGTTCCCAGGTCCGCAACCCGAGGGTGCCCTTTTTGCTGGTCGGACCTTGGAGAAGAAGGTCATCAGGTGTTGCTCACCTGCTGTCAGATAAAGCCGTTCTTTCGTCCCACATTACCCTCAATAGCATCCAAGGAGAATCTCCGAAATCAGATTGGCGTCGTCTATGGGGAGAGAGTGGTAACGATGGCTGTAAGTAAAGCTACACGGGCACGGACCTTGGAAGGACAAGGGCCCTGCGGTTAACACCTCTGCACCTCCTGAGGTGCAGGACGCCTCGAAGAGTTCGCAAGCGAATCTCCAGTCAGCTAGTCCACGTCTTGCCAAGGGAGAGGCGTACATTACAGTTGACACCCTAAAAAATTTCATGTCCGTCATGACAGAAACCATCACATAGCAGATCTCAGAGCAGGTTAAATGGGCCATGGAAGCCTTGAACTCGGCAACGGCCCTTCCACATTTTGACTACGTGCCCACTGCTGGCTGCGAGCCTTCCCACCGGTAGGTGTGCATGCTGTCTCCTCATTCTTCGGAGAAGGACCAGGAGGCATCTCGGTCAAACCGAGGTGGACGACCCTATTCGGGACATCATGATCGGCACACGGCTGTGGCGGTCAGACCAAGTGGCCGCCCTATCTAGGGGCAGACGCCCGTGTCCACCACAGCCTCCACTCCCTATGCGACTCACTCTAGGCGAACTGCCTAGCGTGAGGAACAAGAGCAGACTTCCAAGCCTCGAGGAGAGGCCTCGAGCTGGTAGCGGCCCACCTCGGAGCGCCGCTCCTGCCGTGATCGTGCTTGGAGTCCTCCCCTGTGGGGGACCCGCGGCGCAAAACCGCCCCGAGGTGACCGGTCCTCGACAAAGACCTCCAGGCACGGTCGGGGTAGGAGAAGTCCCTCTGTTGTCCAAGTTGAGCACCATCCCGGAACTCCCGTTAAGATTTCGGGGACCGCTACTCAACCAGCAACACTCTACTTCTCCACTCCGTTCATTGCAAAGATCGTTAATGCTCTGTGCTACGGGTAGGTCAAGATGCCCATGGTAGACCTTTACGATGGGACGACCGACCCCGATGAGCATCTGGGGGTCTATAAGGCACAGACATACGTCCAAGATGTGGACGACGCTACATATTGCCGTTATTTCCCTGCTACCTTAAAAGGAGTAGCGCAGTCATGGTTTAACGGTATGCCCCCGGGAACTATTATTTGTTTCCAGGACCTAGTTGATAAATTTGTCAACCAATTCATCTCAAGTCGGAAAGAAAGGAGGACCAGCATCCACCTCTCTAAGATCAAGCAAGGTCCGCGGGAGTCTCTCACCGAATTCGTCAAGCGCTTCGACCAGGAGGCGGCGTTAATCCCAGATCTGGAAGATGGGGTGGCGTACACCTCCTTCCTAAGTGGCCTCAAAAGCGAGCGTTTCAAGTTCTCCTTAGCCGAGCAAAAGGAGACTACCTTGGCCGAGGCCTTAAGAAAGGCTGCAGACTTCATTTGTGCCAAGAGATCTGCGGCGACAACTTCGACGCCCTGAAGAAGGTTAGAATCTCTAGGGATAAGAATCTTAATCGTAGTGACAGAAATCCCGGGCCTTAAGACAGGAGGCCATAGTTCGAGACAATTAACCCCCGGTTCACCACTGACACCAGAAGCATCCTCATGGACGTTAAGGGACATCCCATGCTCCGAAGACAGCCACCAATGACCACACCCCGAAGCCCCAGAATGCCGGAAAATATTGTGAGTTTCATGAGCAAAATGGGCATACCACTACTGAATGCCACCAGCTGAAGAAAGCCCTTCAAGAATTAGCAGACAAGGGTCAGATCGACTGTTTTTTGAAGAGAGATCCTCGTTTCCTTCGTAGAGAACAGGAGCCTGCACAGCCCCAACCACGGGATGAAGAGTGCTCGACGGAAGTCGTGGCCACTATTGCTGGAGGCTATGCATAAGGTATAACCGGGTCAGCTTGGAAGGCTCAGCTCAGAGGTGCATAGCAGGTGCTCACAATTGAGCAGGGGTCTCGTACAACGGTGCCCACAATGGTGTTTGGTAGAAAGGAAGCCCCTTACTTCGTCTCTCCACATAATGACCCCTTGGTCATTGAGATGAAAATAGCTAGCACAATTGTACGGTGAATTTGGATCGACACGGGAAGCTTCGTTGACATCATCACTTTGGATTACTTGAAGAAGCTCACGCACCGACGACGTGACATTGTCCCCTTGGTGCACCCCATCTTAGGTTTTGGAGGATAGGAGGTGAATCCCACTGGTATGATTCACCTCCCTATATGCTTTGGTAATAAGCTAAAGGCCAAGAACCTAGAGGTCGACATCCTGGTCGTCGACGTGCCCACGGCCTCCAACGTGATCCTAGGATGTCCAGCCCTCCACAAGGTGAAAGCCGTCATCGCCCAATACCTTCGTCAGCTCTAATTTGAGGCTGATGATGGAAGTGTGGGTGAAATGCATAGGGAACAACGAACGGCCCGGGAGTGTTATTTGGTGAGCATTCGGCCCCTAGTAGAACGAGCAAAGGAACATGGGCCTGACGAACCATCCCAGGCAGGGAACCGGCCCAAAATCGGACCACCACCCGTTGTCCCTGAAGCCTTGGTCATCCACATCTTAGGCTCGACCAAACCCTCACGGCCACGACTAGAGGCCGCTGACGATGTGGAGCACGTTCTACTTGAAGAGGAACGGCCTGAGCGCACGGTCCAGCTAGGCCGGGATATGACTGACCTCGATCGGAAGTCGCTGCTCTCACTCCTGCGGGAGTACAGGGATGTCTTCGCCTTCGGACCCAAGGAAATGCCCGGCATCACTCCAATCATTCTGGAGCATCGTCTGAACATATATCCCCTCCATAGGCTGGTCGTCCAGAAGAAGCGTCACATGGGCCTGGAGAGAGCGGTCGCAGCTAACGCTGAAGTACAGAAGCTGTTGGAAGTTGGGTTCATTCAAGAATGCCAATACTTTGAATGGATCTCGAATGTGGTGTTAGTGAAGAAACCCAATGGGATGTGAAGAATGTGCGTGGACTTCACGTATTTCAATAAGGCTTGCCCAAAGGATAGCTACCCACTGCCGAAGATTGATAAGTTGGTAGACGCCACAGTCGGGCACGCCCTATTTAGTTTCATGGATGCCTTCTCCGGGTATCACAAAAATTCCCCTCTGCCCAGACGATCAAGTGAAAACTGCGTTCATCACGGACCGGGGCCTACATTGTTATAAGATGATGCCTTTCGGTCTACAAAACGCAGGAGCAACCTATCAGCGCCTCGTCAACAAGTTGTTCGAGCCCCTCATTGGCAAAACTATGGATGTCTACGTTGATGACATGATAGTAAAAAGTAAGACCGATGTTGGTCACAGCCACGATTTAAGAAAGACATTCGACATACTTCGGGCCTTCAGCATGAAGCTTAACCCCAAGAAATGTGTGTTTGGAGTACGGTCGGGCAAATTTTTGGGGTTCATGATCAGCAGTGTGGGATTGAAGCTAATCTGGATAAGATCCAGGCTATACTCGACATGAAACCACCACAGAATGTCAAAGAAGTGTAGCGCTTAACCGGCTACATAGCTGCCTTGGGCCGGTTCATGTCCCGATCAGAGAACAAGTGCCAGTCGTTCTTCCGCGTCTTACGACAACGGGTGAACTTCATTTGGGACCACCAGGCCGAGGAGGCTTTCCAAGCATTGAAGATGTACCTGGCATAGCTGCCCAAAATCGCCAACCCCCTGGCGGGAGAAACTCTAGTCCTTTACCTGGCCGTTTCGGAGCATACGGCCAGTGCAGTTTTTGTGGTGGGGAGGGCTAAGGAGCAAGTCCTTATGTACTATGTGAGCCACGCCGTAGCAGGGGCATAAGTAAACTACCCTCTTATTGAGAAGTTCACTTATGCCCTGGTGATGGCCAGTCGGAAGCTAAGGCCCTACTTTAAGGCCCACAAGATCCTGGTCCTAACCGACCAACCCTTGAAGAATATCCTTCAAAGGTTAGATGCCTCAGGATGGCTCTTAAAGTGGGTCGTCGAATTGTCACACTACGACCTGGTCTTTGAACCACGACGGGCCATCAAAGCCCAGGTGCTTGCTGACTTTCTGACCGTGATCGCCACGCCTGTAAAGGAAGGTGAGCTGCACCCCTGGCCCTGGAACCTGTACGTTGACGGGTCGTCCACCAAGGACGGAAGTGGGGCTAGCCTCATCATTGAAAGTCCCACTGGAATATGGCAGGAACACGCCTTGAGTTCCTGTTAAAAGCGTCCAACAATGAGGCAGAGTACGAAGCCCTTATCGCGGGAATAGAACTATACTACACTGCCGGGACGGACTCGGTCCAAGCATTCTCTGACCCTCAGTTGGTCATCAGTCAGCTTAATGATGCATATGAAGCTAAAGACGACACCATGGCAGCATATGTTAGGTGGGTACGAGAGGCGACCAAGCTATTAAAGCACTTTGCGATCACACATATCCCTCGTTCAGAGAACCGATAGGTCGATGCACTGTCTAAACTAGCAAGCTCGTCCAATGATGAGAAGCCCAAAAACATTCAGTGGGAGATCCTGACGGAAAGGAGCATAGATCCATATGAGATGCTGTGGTTAGACAGAAGCTCGATATGGATGGACCCCATCCACACGTACCTCACTGACGATACCTTTCCTGCGGATCCAAAAGAAGCGAATAGAGTGTAGAAAAGGTCAAACTGGTTCATCCTATAGGAGGGAATCTTATACAAGAGATCCTTTGCCAGGCCTCTCCTATGATGCGTGACCCCGGAGGAAGGAAGAAATATACTAGAAGAGCTACACGAAGGCATTTGCAGCACACATACTGGTGGCTGCGCCCTAGCTGTGACGGCCATTCGAACTAGCTACTACTGGCCTAGTTTGCGGGAGGACGTCATGACACTAGTGCGGACCTGTGGCAAATGCCAAAAGTTCGCACTTATCCGGCAAGTACCCTCCACTCCCATGACGCCGATTGTCAGTCCCCTACCATTTGCTACTTGGGGAATGGATATCCTCGGCCCTTTCCCTAAAGCTACGGGCAGCGCAAGTATCTTTTTGTAGCAGTAGACTACTTCACCAAGTGGATCGAGGCTGAGGCCGTCACCTCCATCACCACTGCTGAAGCACGAAGGTTCATTTGGCGAAACATCATTACTCGGTTCGACATCCCTCGTGCCATCATTTTTGATAACAGCATGTAGTTTCATACCAATAGGCTCACTGACTACCTCGGCAATTTGGGCTACCAAGCTTGGTTCACCGCCGTTGCTCACCCTTAGACCAACGACCAAGCCGAGGCGGCTAATAAGTCTATTCTCCATGACCTACAGAAGAAACTTGATGACGCTAAAAGAAAGTGGGCTGACGAACTGCACGGCGTCCTATGGTCCCTCCGCACCACTGAGAAAACCGCTACTGGCGAGACTCCCTTTATGTTAACTTACGGGTCCGAGGCTATTCTACCCGTAGAAGTCGCACTCCACACTCACAGGTTGACAACATTCCAAGAAGAGCTTAACAATGTAGCACTCTGAGAGTCCCTGGACCTCCTCCCCTCTATCCATGGCGATGCTCTCCTTTGGGAAGCCCTCTACAAGCTCCGCATCGTATGCCTGCACAATCGCACAGTAGGATTATAGCCAATTCAGGTGAGCAACCTCAATCTTCATCGTATGGAAGATGTAGCTCACGTAGGAGAACATGGTGAACTGACTGCCAATTGGGAAGGCCTATACAAAGTTGCTTCTCAAGTCCGCCCTGGAACAGACCGCCTTGAGACTATTAGTGGCTCCCCTATACCACGAACCTGGCATAGTAGTAACCTGAGGAACTGCTACACTTAGGATCATGCATTTGTTTACATCCAATGGTTATGTAGTCCTTGATTACAAGAAATAAAATCAAAGCGTACAGTGGTCACCTTTGCACTCATACGTAATCTTCACTTTCCATGAGCGCGGCCCTACGGCCAGTCGCTGCACTCTTAGCCCTAATGGGGGCTAAGGGTTTGTGAGCACGGCTCTGCGGCCGATGCTACACTCTTAGCCCTAGTGGGGGTTAAGGGTCCATGAGCACGGCTGTGTGGCCGGTCGCTATACTTTTAGCCCCAGTGGAGGCTAAGGGCCCATGAACACGGCCCAACGGTCGGTCACTATACTCTTAGCCCTAGTGGGGGCTAAGGATCTATGAGCACAGCCATACGGCCGGTCGCTATACTTTGAGCCCCAGTAAGGGCTAAGAGTCTCACAGTACGGCATCACGGCTGGTCACTATACTCTTAGCCCTAGTGGGGGCTAAGGGTCCATGAGCACGGCCATACAACCGGTCGTTACACTCTGAGCCCTAGTAAGGGCTAAGGGTCTCTGAGCATGGCCTAGCAGCCGGTCGCTACACTCTTAGTCCCAGTTAGGGCTAAGGGTCTCTCAGCACGGCCTTACGGCCGACCATAATGCAAATGGTGTATTCCTCAGCCAACATGATGCATTACTTGTTCTTTCACTTGGGGCTACCACCCTACGGCGTATGAAGAACGAAAACACAAGCTAAAACGAAAGAACAATTACGTAATAGAAGAATGATCAACAAAAGGAGCATCCTTATCAGAAATGAACGTCTTCATTAATAAAGTGCGAACATAGCCTTAAAAAAACACACAAGGAAAAAGAGGAGGATTACACATCGACCTCTCTACTGTCCTCACGACCCTCATCTTTAGAAGCCCCGGCATCAGCATCCAAGGGGCTAGTCATCTCCTCCCCTGCACCATCACCCTCACCAGAAGGAGGAATAAACTCCACCTCCTCGGGGTCTCAGCCCTGGTCCTCGGTCCATTGGCGCTCATCGACGTAGTGGAAATAGGCCTCAAAGTAGCTATCCTCTTGAAATTCTTGGGCCAGTGTCACCAAGACTTTGTGCAGATACCCTAAGGTATCGGCACGACCCTGTTGATAGCCTTGCTTCCTAGCTTTGGCCACCCTCTTAGCCCCCACGGTCGCCTCAGCCTTGGCCTTTGAAAGTGCCTCTTCCAATTGGTGCTGTAGGTCTTTTTTCTTGGCCTCTCAAGCATCATGTTCAACCTTCAGCTTTTCCTAACGCCGCTGGTACCGGGTCGCCAGCCCCTCCAGCCTTCGGCACCTCGCCGCAGCTCTTACCCCTCAGGCGAACGCTTCTGCCATTGTTAGTCCTGCTTGGTAATCTTGAGGGGATCCGAGGTGCCCGAAATCGCTAAGTCCTAGTACTTAACTAAGTCCTAGATAAGTGAAAACTTGGCTGCGGGGTTATCCTTGATGAAGTTGGTGGACGGCCGCTGGGTGCTCAGAGAAGAGCCGCCAATGGCCTGAGAAGTGGGGCAGCTGACCGGCTTGCAGAGTGCCGAGGGGTAGATTGGTTGGCTCTTGCTTCCCCAGTATGCGTAGGGGCGAACGCCGCAGTCTCCCCATACCGGCCCTCGCTTCGTTGGCGCTTGCGGAACAGTAAGCTGATTGCGGGCTTCTTCGAGTGCGGTACTAGAGGGGGCACCTGTAGCCAGAATAACTAATCAGCTTACCCCAAACTAGGGGTCACAATGAAGGGGGATAAACAAGGTTTTAGAGTATACCTTCTTGGCTTGCTGGTTCACAAGGCGCTATCTCTCCTTCTCCAGACGGCGCTTGGCCTCAGCTGCCACTTGCTCAGGAGTGGCATCCCCAGTATCAAAGAACGTCAACCTCGCCCTTGCTTGCTCTGCTTTAAACAAAAGGGAAGTCAAGTCAGAACCAAATGAAAAGGCTGACTAACACAGGAGTGGCCAATACCCTTAGAAAAATTCATAAGGATCAAACGGCCCATAGCGCCAAGGAAGAAGTCGTTCTCGAAAAACTTTAAGTTGAGGAGCCAATTCAAAGGTTCCCTGTCACTAGACTTGCTCCTCCTCCTTTCATGGCCCTTCACCGATTCTATTGTCTGAGCCATAAATTTGGGGATGGGTCAGGGCTTATCGTCCTCCTGTATATAGAATTGGAAGTAGCGAGCCGTCTTTCTCTCTTTAGCTATGGGTTCGCCAAAGGGGTTCCTAACTGGCTTACCCTCATTCTAGTCAGGAACATTCCCCCAACCTGACTCCCGGCGGATAAAGAGGAAGTTATATTTCCAATACTTCACCTTTAACTTCTTCTTGATGGCCGTCATGAAGCCCAACCTGTTATTGAAACAATACCATTCCAAGTCCCCAGTCTCCTTGGGAGCCCTCTGAACGGTAAGTAAAAGACTAAATGCTCGTGCCGGACAGGTGAGGCCGCGCAGTTCGCAAGTCGCGATAAAAGAGCAAATGTTGTGGCACGATGTAGGCACAACCTGTGCGGGTGCCAGATCGTACTTGTTTAAAATCTCTTTGATTATCGGGTGAAGAGGGAATCTGAGACCAGAGTTGAGAGCCGCGTGATAAACTGTTACACATTTGGTGGGAGGCTCGTTCACGGTCGCATCCGCCTCAGGGATTACCAAAGTATACCTTGCAGGCAAAAGGTATTGCTTCTCGAGGGCCGTCCTCTTTAATGTAGGAACAACCTTAGGGTCAAGAAAGTGACTGCCCGTATCGTCCTGCAGGTCCGAGCGGGCTGGTGCCCCCGGGAACTCTGGTCCCTCTGCCACAATCTCAGGGACTAGTCCTACAAGAGAATGGCCTTTCCTCTTAAGTACTAATTTTCCCAGAGTAGAGGGCCCTTCGTGGGACGAGGAGCTTATCGATGCTCCCTCAGAGGATGAATGTCTCGACGACCTATCAGAAGAGGAGGAGGAAGTTCCCCCCGAGGTAGAGCTAGTACTAGCGGAGGCTACCTCGGCCCTTGGTTTCAATGAGCTTGGGGCAGAACAAGGATTACCTTGCGTGCCCTCGGCCAATAGCTCATCTGGAGACCTAATGCGGGGAGTTGACTTGGTTCCTGCCATTTTCGTGCTTGGAAATTAGTCATATAGTCAACAATGATGATCTCCCATGGGTATGAGACCTCCACCTCAGGATTGAGGATACTAGGGGTGGAGGAGTTCTCACAGTTAGACCATGAGGGAGTGCCTGGTTCAAAAAGAGGCATCACATAAGGAATCTTTTTGGGTTCCCTAAATTGATTCTTTCAGGGCACGCCCGCAATCGCTCGACCATCAATAAAGGCCGGGAGGCTAGGGAATTGCAGATTGCAGCCCTCCACTTGGGGACTGGCCAACCCTTCAGGAACGTCCCCGCTGGATGAGCAAGACGAAGACATAATTATACAAGTACAACAAACAACGTTTAAAGTGGCTACAAGGATGTACCTGCAAGAGATGAAGATTCAAGGGAATAGTTTGAAGATGAAGATGAACACTCAAGCAAAGCCTTTGAAGATGCAAGGGAGAAGGTTGAGACACTACAGTAAGTTTGAATGAGGAATGAGGAAAGAGGGCAGAGCTCTCTCTAGAAAACATTTCTCTCTCTAAACAGCTCGAGTATGCAAGGAGAAAATGACCTTTTTTGCTGAGGCTAAACCCCCTATATGGAGCGGAGAGATGAAACGCTTACCTCGAGACACCCGAAAGGTACAACCTATCTCAACCGGTGCCACGTGGCGACCCTTCATCACTCCCCCTATGAACCAGAAACTCCAGGCTAGGGAGGGATTCGACCTTCGAAGGCCCAGCTTTACGGCCGACCATTTCACTCTTAGCCCCAGTGGGGGCTAAAGGGTCCTAAAGTACGGCTCTTCAGCTAATAGCTACACCCTTAGCCCTAGGGGCTAAGGGTCTCAGAGCATGGCCCTACGGTTGGTCGCTACACTCTTAGCCCCAGTGGGGGCTAAGGGCCTCAGAGTATGGCCCTTTGGCCGTTCACTACACGCTTAGCCCCAGTGGGGGCTAAGGGTCTCAGAGCACGGCCCTACGGCCGGTCGCTATACTCTTAGCCCTAGTGGGGGCTAAGGGCCTTAAAGCATGGCCCTACAGCCAGTGGCTACACTCTTGGCCCTAGTGAGGGATAAGGGCCTTAGAGCATGGCCCTACGGCCGGTCGCTACACTTTTAGCCCCAACAGAGGCTAATGGCCTCAAAGTATAGCTCTTTGGCTAGTTGCTATACTCTTAATCCCAGTGGGGGCTAAGGGCTTCAGGGTACGACCCTTCGGTCGGCTGCTATACTCATAGCCTCGGCGGGGGCAGAGTACGACCCTTTGGCTGGTTGCTACACACTTAGCCCTAGGAGCTAAGGGTCGTAGAGTACAGCCCTTCGGCCGGTCGCTACACTCAGAATGGCCAGTGAATGGTCGCTATGCTGTGGGTCCCGATAGGGACTAAAGTCCCCGGCACTCGGCCTTACTGCCAACCACTGGCCTGGCTCGATCTCAAAGGCGAGCGCTGTCACATCATCCAGACGTATATGCCAACAAGCGGTATAAAGAAAGATGCAAGTCCTAATAAAAAGGAATCTTTATTACAACCAGATCATTACATGACAAGTGTGCAAAGAAAAAAGAATACAACCAGTCTCTGCGACCTACTCCGCAACACTCGAGGGGAGAGGTGC
Source organism: Carnegiea gigantea (assembly GCA_029747015.1). Classification (NCBI taxonomy): domain Eukaryota; kingdom Viridiplantae; phylum Streptophyta; class Magnoliopsida; order Caryophyllales; family Cactaceae; genus Carnegiea; species Carnegiea gigantea. The sequence continues at coordinate 11,573 of JAKOGI010004053.1, forward strand.
GTCCTTCAGCCTTGAAGTCACTTCTGAGTGCGGCTGAGGATTATAAACTATCTCAACAAGGTGGAGAACTTGGGCGTCCCTGAGCCTTTCCTCAATAGACAACAGCCATGACTCAACAATGTCTCACCTCATCTCCTGTAAGTCCAATATCAAGCTTTCCATGGTCTCCCTGCTCAAAAGCCTTAGCTCTACCGCTTCGTTGATCACCATGGCATAGAAGATGGCTTGCACCATCTCAGGAATATGGACGGCATGGGCAAATTGCATCGCTACAGTATGATCGATATCAGGGCAAAGGGCCACGAAATGCAACGAGAGCAGGTTTGGATGAAGGCTTGAAGACTCCCTTACAGACCAGCAGAGGTTGTCTTTGACGTATTCTGCCGCGTACGTGGTGTCACAAAAGGTAGGAAAGGAGGACACCCTTCTCCCTGTAGGGCCGCCCGATGGCGTAGCCCCTATTAGCGGCTTGGCACGCCGAGAAGCCTGGGCTCTCCTGAGCCTGCGGTTAATGTCTACAAGCTTAGACTCAACGGGGCCCCAGTCCAGCTTCCACATGGCCCACATCATACAGTCCATTGTGAGCCGACGGGAAAGTCCCAGCGCGGTTGCATCATCTACCACCATAGCATAAAAGATTGCCTGCACCATCTCAGGAATATGGGAGTCATGGGCATATCGCGTGACTACCCCGAGATTGAAGCGGGGGCAGAGGCCGCGGTGATCTTAGGGGAGCGGCCTGGGGCCAGGAGCCGAGGGCTCCCTTAGTGCCCATTGAAAGTTGTCCCAAATGTATTCAGCCGCCTCCTCAGTGTTCATAAAGTTGGGAAAAAGATTCATTTCCATTCTCTCTCTAGCCCCTCTGCTTTTCTCTCTCTTTGTCCATAAAAGGAAGCTATGAAATTCAATTGGGATTTCACCCTCTTTTATACAGAGAGGAAGATGACTTCCACGGGAATGCATTTCCCAAGGGAGCAACCAGCCACTCCTTCCTCGCCAAATGGCTCCTGCAACCTGAAGTTCTGACCTAAAGTAAGGTGCAAACACTGTATGAACCTAGAGCAAATCATTCAACATAAGAACGTCATTTTATTATCGAAAGCCCCCACGGGGGAGGCGTAAGGAAAAAGTGCAATGTAAGGGAAAATTCAAGTAAAATCTAAGATTGCTCCTCACCACTAGAGGGGGCGATGGGTCAGTTAATCCTGAGCTCTCTTCCTGACCGTCCGAAGGTTCGTAAGCTTCCACCACAATGGTCCCCTAGTAGCCGGCCCAACCCTTTCTCCCCTGCCCCTTTTAATTTTTTTTCCCCTCTTAAATCCCTAGCATTCATGCGAGGCCCCCCCTCAAACCCATGGCTTCTCTCTCTCTTATTCTCTCTCTCTCCGTCACTCTCAGCAACTACCCCCAGCCACTCGCCGGCCACCTGCCGCTGGCCGATATGCCGCCACCACCGTTTCTTTCCCCCCTTTCTCCTTCCCTTAGCGTGAGTAAGGAGGTGCAATCCATGCACCGCATGCACACAAAAATTGTTCAAAGTTTGTGTAAATTATGCTTTTAGGTATTGGATGCAAGTTTGAAAATTTTACTGTCGATTTTCTAATTGTTTTCAGATTCCAACCCTCAAGGGAGTGACGACCTGATTACTTCTCCTCCAAAAACCGAACAAGGTGAGTGCAAACGGTATTTGAATTTCGGTTTATTTAAAAGTCGAACACTGTGGCCCGACTTGGATTAATGGGGGAAGTGTTGGGCTGTTGGGATCGTTATGGCATAGTTGTGGACGAGGCTTTATGAAAGACATGGTCAAAGGGAACTCATCTTAGGGTTAGGAGTGGGCAGATTGCTACTATTGGGAGGACAGTTCTGGGCTATGACTTTAAAAATTCAACCATGGCACTGTACTACCGAAAAGTCATGAAATTGTTTTGGTAGATAGATTGATATGTTCTGAGTAACCCAATTTTGGAATCGATGGAATTGGAGTAGTATAGCGTGAGTTATGGCCGAATAACCGAGGGCTGCCTAGATCGGGGCAGCTAGTGATAGTGTAGAACGCTTAAGGAAAACGTCCTAGTTTGGCTTAGAGTCTGGAAACGTACTAAACATAAAAAGGGTAGGGGACGGACTAACCTTTCCAGAATGGGCAAGAAATCAAAATTCTGACATCGGGATCGAACGATTTATGCTCTGGAATTTGAGCTGAGATTCTAATTGAATCTGGACACATAGTTCAGCCACGGTTGGGAGGCCTAGGCATGTTTAAAAATTTTAGGGAAATTTTCATGAGTAGGGCAGGGGCTATAGTTATGGTTGGTAAGGATTTCGACTGAGTGTGAGCACTATTTTTGGTCCAGGTGCTAACTAGTAGGCCGATTAAGTAACCGAGCCCATAATTACACTAATTCCAGGTAATAATCATGCCCCAACCCTTCCCAGAAGTTGTTTGAAAAGTGTGTGTTGAACATGGTAAGAGCTGCCTTGAATGTTTGTTTTATGGATTTATAGAACGTACTGATTGTACATGACTGCGTAGTTGGATTGAATTAATTTGCTATGTCAATGCACTTAGGCGTTGAATTGCTTACGTTGAAAACAGAAGTATGTGTGTTATGGCAATGCCTTAGGGATTGGGTTGAATCTGAATGAACTATATATGTTGATTAATATTTAAAATGGGTAAGCATGGTTGTATAAATAAATGTGGATATGGGTCAGACCGTGAGTTATGTTATGATGTTGAAGGCCATTGGCTTTCCCCACGTAAAAAGTGTATGCAGGTGAGCGGCCACGTGCTCTGTTGTGACATGGGTCAGGTTATCAGTAACTGCCCATGTGGATGGTAGGCCAGGGTTTGGCTAAGCGGTAACCGTCCAGGTTGACAGTAGGTCAAGTCGAGGTTAGGTGGTTGCGCTAAACCCAAGTGCAGGCCATAAGACCCAGTGGGGTCGTCCATCCTTAAGAAAATGGAAATTATAAAAGAGAATGCTATGATGGGATGCTTCCACTGTGAGTGTTTAAGTGTGGTCCGTTTGTCTCACCTCCCTCTAAAATGGTTTCAAAATGAATTTGTGTGCGTATTTGACTGCTAGGGATGATTGTTATTGAGTATATCTCATTTTATGAAATATTTTGTTTTCATGTGAAGTGCATACGCATGGGAACGGGACATAAAGTTAGAGCGAGGCTCCGTCTTTTAAATTATAGTTGGAACAATAGTTATTTGAGAAGGAACTTGTATTGGATTTTGTTAAGTTTAGTAATGGCTTAAATTGTGGTTAAAACCTTTTAATTGAGACATTATTGAAGAATACAGCCGGGTGTTTCCACAAAGGAAACACACAGCGGTAATACCCTTATTAGGTTTTCCGCTGCCACATAGGCTAATATTAGTAATAAAGAAAGAAATTAGAAATTCGGGGTGTTACAAAGTGGTATCAGAGCTCAGGTTGACTGACCTGAAGGCTCGCTTAAAAGGCTGTAAGTAACTAAGAACTAAAACTAGTAGACCTAAGGACTACACGGAGAGTGAGTGTAGTGATAGGCAAGGGTACATACATGCGCATGTAATATGACATAAATGTGTTATTGTATGAATGCCTGTCTTATGTGTAAGTGACCTCTGTATAAGAATAGAGGGTACCCAGCATTATGGTGGCATAGGAGGTCCTTGCTTGCACGAGCATCTAGCTAAGAGACCGGGTCAGACTGTGTGGGGCCACATTCGACATTTGAGGTGGCCATTAGCCAGGTATTTAGAATATGTGCCCAATAGCTGTTTGAGGATTGAGAACAACAGGGTCTTCTTTCTGCTGCTGACCCTGAAAGGAGACCCTGAGTGGTGCTACAGAGTTAATGAGCAGCACCCCCAGGCTCGTGATCATTGCCTATGGGGGAAGTGTTGTTGGTGTGACTGGGAGCCTATAGGGATGAGCATGGTTGACCTGATAAACAACCTGAGACTGGAGGGCCCGCATAACTAGGAGCGTATACCCACAACTAGTGATGAGGATGCCCCAACCCTGGGAGACGAGCTCACTAATAAGGAGGGAGACTTTAAGGATGAGGGAGATGCTTCTACTAAGGCGGGGCCAGTAGAGGAGGGGGACCCCGAAGAGGATCCTAGCAAGGAGGAACCGATGGAAGAGGAGGGCCCTGAGGAGGATCCTAGCGAGGAGGAACCGATGGAAGAGGAAGACCTCGAGGAGGATTCTGACGTGAGTAAGTGGGAACTTATGGGAAGTGAAGACCTTGAGGGAGACGTTAGCAAGAGCAAGACGGAGGCTCTTGAGAGGGAGAACCCTGAGGGGGATCAGGACGAGGGAAGGATGGAGTTCACTATAGAGGTTGACTAGATGAGGGGACATGAGGTCTTGAGTGATGAGGAGATAGATTCTGTGAGGAAGAGGGGTGAGCCTAAGACTGAGGTGACCCGCTAGAAGCGGGGCAGATGTGGCTGAATGTGTAGGGGTACCTGTCCACTGGACGCTCTTGATCGGTAGAACCTCGTAGTGATTAAAAGTTTACTTTTAAGGGCAATGCTGTTAGTTATATTTCTGTTATGTTGTTAAGAGGGCTAATAAAGTTATAAATTGTGATGTAATGAAGAGTACTAGTATGGAACTCTTATGATTTTCAATTCTATGCAATGAAATCTTTTGAGTTATTTGAATACCCATGTTCACTATTTGTGAAGTATGTGAATCACGTGAACGCGATGCCTATATGATGTGTAATGCATAAGCATGCGATGTCGTGGTTAGACCATGTGAATGTGGCAATGTGATGTGATTAAAAATCTGTAAAATATTGCATGATGCACTGGCATATGATGTGTTATTAAACTCTAGTAGAAACATAGGATATGGACTATTTGGAGAAGAACTAAACCCAACCTACTTCCCAAATAGGATGGTGGGAAACAATGACGAATCTCAAACCGGACCTCACCTTGTTACAAGAGTCCCTGTGAACCCAAAAGTTCCCACGTCGAGCTTCAGGGAATGACTAGAAGCCCTATGCCCCAAGAATGGGAACGGGTCTCGCAGTTAGATGGTTGAAACCAACCCACCTACTGGAGTAGACCTTACTAACCTCCCACTGTTGGAGCTGCTGCAGAAGCAAGGAGAGCAGTTACAACACTAGAACAGACAACTGCAAAAGTTGATGGAGGTTAGGGAGAGGAAGGTCGAGAAGGATAACTTCTATGTGCTCAAGAGGTTCGCGAGCCATAACCCACCCATCTACGATGGTAGCTGTGATCCTAAAACCTTTGAGGACTGGATTAGGGGCATGAAAAAGTTATTCGATGCACTCCAGTACCCCGAGGAGTGGAAGCTGGGCTTTGCAGTGTCCTGCCTAAAGGATAAGGCCAACCTATGGTGGGCGACAGTGAGAGAAGGGCAGCATGAGCCTGGTTTCAACTGAAGCAAGTTCAAGGAGTCGATCAAGGATTATTTCTATCCCGTCTCCCTCTAGGAAGCTAAAGAGAACGAGTTCATGCAGCTACAGCAAGGGACCATAAGCGTACTGGAGTATGCCTCAAAGTTCATGGAGCTCTCTTGTTTTGCCCCGGCCTTCGTACTGATGAGAGGCTTTAGATGAACCAGTTCGAGGCCGAACTCAACCATACCATTAAGGAAAGGATGTCGGTGCGCCAGTACTTCTCCTACCTAGACCTGTATGATACTGCAGTCAACGTAGAAAGGGCAATGAAGGAGAGGAGGAATTTACTTCAATGAGCAGCAGGGAGTTAAGAGGAAGGGGGATAATTGAGGAAACTTCCAACCGCAGGAGCAGTACCAGAGGCCTCCTAGGGATCATTACTCAAACAGCAGTGCTCATAGAGGCTAGCACCACAAAATACGGCCTAAGGTGACCTGCAACGTTGTGGGAAGTTGGGACACTATGCCCGGGAGTATCATTCAGCCAAGAGGTGTTTTCGCTGTGGAAGCCCTCAACACCAGATCCGAGACTGCCCACATCCCCTACCTACTTTCGGTCAAAGTAATGGGGGACAAGGACAGGGACAGGGACAGCATTACCAAAATAGGGGTGGGTAGGTGGCCAACCCCAACCAGCAGAACCAGGCACCACAGCAAATTCAGGCCCGACCTCCCAACCAACTGCCTCGAAACAATGGGGACAGAGTTTACGTGATGCCCAAAGAGGAGGCGAAAAATGCTCCAAACGTCGTAACGGGTACATTTTCTATCCAAGTCAACCAGTAGATGTTTTATTTGATTCGAGCGCTATGCACTCTTTCATTTCTGTTCAGTTGGTTGAGACATTATACAAGACCCACCTTCCTTATTTTTACGTTAAGTTGCCTGTCTTGCTTTTACGTTATAAAATCGTATTTTTAGTAACTGTGTGAGTTTTTAACGATTAAATTCATTAAAAAGAACGATTATTTGACTAACATTATTATTGACACAACTTATTTATAAAATATTTGAATCAACGCTAAACCAAGTTTTTAAAATCGTTTTTCGTTTTACTTGGCCGATTTTCAAAGTTTAAACCGAAATGTTCATTATGGGTCATTTCAATTCGGGTTTAGCCTAACCGTTAGCAAGTACGGGAACGGAATTTAGTTAAATGTTGTTAGTTTAACCCAAAACAACCAAAAAAAAGGGGAAAAGGATTGCAAAAAGGGGAGGGGGGACCTGAGTCGGGCAGGAGACCCCGACCCTCGCATGCCCTCTCTCTCTCTAACACGTCTCTCTCTCTCTCTCTCTCTCTCACCGGCGACTGGCCACCTAGCGCTGCCGCCAGCCAGCACGCGTCACCGGCGAGAGAAAGGGACGAACGGTCCCTCACCCCAACGCGCGTCCACCACCGCCCAAAAGCCACCACCGTCTCGCTCATCTCCACCTCACACACGCTATACTCACCAGTTCCAAGCCCCAATCCGCCTCTCCTGGTTGCCGGGGACCAACCTGTGCTGAGGCTGAGCGAAAATCGACCGTGGCTGGGCCGATTCTGGCGTAAGGACGGCCGGATACTCAGTCGAAATCATGCATGCACGGTGAGTTTCGAACTTCTCTACTCTTTTAAATTGAATCCCCACCTTGAATCCTCCTTAACCATGCTTAAATTTCTCCAAAAAACCACAAGTTAGGGTTTTTGGGTTTAGGCTAGTCGAATCACGTGCGAAGAGTAGAGGAGCATCTGGCCTTTGGTGTTCGATTTTTGGCCTCAATTCAAGCTAAATTGCGTGTGTCTAGCGTGGTATCGAGGTGGGTGTTCTCGCCTCCTAAGCTATTACTAATTTCGAAAATGTTTTCAGCAGATTGATGTTGCATGTCAAGTTAGGATTTGCCAAATGCGTTAGAAATGTCAAGAAGTGAGCTATACCTGCTTAAATTCGATTCATGTAGTCAATTTATGCCTGAGATTGTAATTCGAAGTGAATTATATGTGTTTAGCGTTAATTCGAATGCATGTAGTTAATTTATGCCTGAGATTGTAATTCGAAGTGAATTATACGTGTTTAGCATCGAATCAAGTTAATTAGTTGATGCATGAAAAAGGATTAAAAACGAAGTTAGTTTAACGTGTTTAGCATCTGTTCAAGTTAATTAGTTGATGCATGAAAAAGGATTAAAAATGAAGTTAGTTTAACGTGTTTAGCATCGATTCAAGTTAATGAGTTAATGTATGAAAAAGAATTAAAATCGAAGTTACGTTAACGTGCTTAGCTTCTATTCAAGTTATTTAGCTAATATGTGAAAAATGATTAAAATCGAAGTCCTTTTAACGTATTTAGCTTCCATTCGAATTAATTAACCGATGCGTGCAAATGAGCTAATTTCGAGGTTAATAAAATGTGTTTGGCTTCGAATCAAGTGGATTAGCTAATGCATGTTAAAGGAATTAATCTCAAAGTTATATAAACGTGTTTAGCTTCGATTCCAATTAAACTGGCTAATGCATGTAAACGAATTAAATTTGAAGCTATTGAAATATGTTTAGCTTTCATTCGAACCCTTTTAGTACATCCATGCTTAGGAAAGTTACTTCGAAATGCATCGTATATGTTTAGAATCAAATTATGTTTGATTTACTGAATAAAGTGTTGCCGAATTATGGATAAATGTGGCTATATGTACGCTTGTTGTAACGCACCGCTGAATAGTGTTGGTTGCTCAGGTAGAAGCCTAAACCTTACTCCCTTTTACATAAGCTAATATGATAATATGTTGTGATTAATGAATCGATGAATTGAGTTGGTGGTTGGATGGTTTGAGGAAAGAATCATGAGCATTCGAGGTCTTGTGGTACGGTGCTTGTGAGGAGGCAGACTGGGTTGTGAAATTACCGCAATCGTGTGGATTGCGAGGCCATGTGTGGCTCATTGTATTAAAATGATTATGAAGTGTTTGAATGTGAAACGTGTGAATCCCTTTCCCCCTTTTATGTCTAAGATGCAGTATGCGTGTAAGTGTGGTGATTTAACAAAGAATGTTTCTCGTGTTTTCAAACTGATAATAGCCATGATTAATAGCAAGCAATGGCCTATTTTCGTTATACAAACAGTATTCGGGAGTGAACTTGCTTGAACGGAGAAATCCCTAAAACGGTTTAGAAAAGTGTGAGTTATGTGATAAATGATTTTATCAAAAGACACAACAAAATTATTAGCTGTTATGACCCATATGCTTTAAAGTGGCTAAGATAATGTGCTTCGGACCATATGAAAAGAATGAAAAGAATGATGTTACCCTAAGGGATAAGTCCGGATAAACCCTAGAGGCCCTGACGAGGGCTAATGTAATGGTCCGATATGTTATATGTAGCCATCCCGGGAGTAAGAGCTTAAGCGTGAGCATTAGGTCTCACTATGAGGTCGGGAATAATTCTCACCCAATCAGCACCCTGTAATGCTCTTATGCCAGAAGTGCTTTCATACAAAGTTAAGAAAAGCAATTGGCCCTTTGCCATTTTTAAACGATTAAAAAGGAAAGGAAGTTCTTTTTATGGGCCCAAAAGGCTATATGGAATGATGTATGAAAAGCTTATAAGGGTCGTTATACGACCAAACGAAATGAAACTTCCTTTGAAGACTAAGAAAACGTTTTCAACGAAAGAAAGAAAGCTTTTAATGAATGAGTTATGAAATGATCCTCAAGCATGTTTGAATGTGGATTCTTAGCCTATGTATTAAAGGAAAGCTTTCAATGGATGCATTATGAATGATTCTTAAGTATGGTTGAACATGGATTCTAATCTTATGTGGCATCATTCTTATCCATAATAAATCTGTCTGATTTAAAGTGTATGAGATGAGAAAGAAAGTTATAGCACGTTAAAAATTCCATGAATGAAGGCGTATCTTCCTAAAAGAATGAATGTTGATATGTGAATAGCATGCGAGGGTGTCATATAGCTTGATATGATGTTCAAAGGTACTTAAATGCTTGATACATGTTTATGCATGTGATATGTATATTATATGAATGAAATACCAAGAAAAGTGTAATTATGAAAAGGGATAACCTTATATACACATAATACGATTGGGGGTTCATGTGTAGTTTAAATGGAGTGTTAGGAAGTTATGTTGTGAAAAGAAAAGATCCTTATACTTAGCCTTCGATGCTTACTCGCGTGCCTAACAGGTTGTTAGAAAAGAACTCCGTCGTTGGGGAACCTAGAAATATGATTGAGTGGTCGAAGTGAAGTTTATGTTTAACGATCCTCCCATAAAAGTTCTATGAATATGTATTATGATAGTAAAGTATGGAAACGTGATATGTGACTAGTAAAGATAGCATTGCCTGCAACGGTTTTGGTTTTAAGGGGGTTGGAGGACACTCGCTAAGCGTGTGGTTGCTCATCCCACTACTCTTTCCCCTTTTCCCCAGGTTTTCTTTCTGGCAGGAAGAAGTTGAGTCAGATAAGTCCAAAAGGAACCTGTTGTTGCTTACAAGGCGTCGTATGTGCTCATTTAAAGGGATCTTACGTGTTTAATGAAGTCATGTAATGTACTCTTAGTTTATAAAGGTCTGTAAACGATTGTTCTAGTTCATGTGATGCATGTGGTATAAAGGTCGCTCTGTATGGCCGCCTGAGCCAACAATCAAGTTAGTTAGATGTCTTCTTGGTTTAATTTAGTTATATTTTGGGATGTAAATCTTAATACTCTGGTTTTGTTAACTGTTGAGTTGTATCTTCCGTTTCTTCCTTATTCATGAATCAATCCGGTTGGTGTACTCCGAGCGAGTGGCTCGTTGAGTTAAGAACTCCGGCGTGTGGCCGTTGAGCTATAGTTTAAATGTTTTGCGCTTCTGTTGATTTACAGGGACTTGTTATAAGGCTTTTAGCCTGGAAATGGTCAGCTTTTAGGGGGAACTCTGTCCGTTTCGTCCCAGGAATTAAGTAAGAAGTTAGGAAAGTATAACGCTTCTGGCCTACGGGCTGGGGTTGTTATAGATGGTATCAGAGCAAAGCTCCTGCGGCCATAGGCCACGACCCGAGTCTTGCATTTCATATAGTCGCCTAGGAACGTATTTAGGATGAGGTGCTATATGCCGTGCCTTTGTGTGCAAATGCGCTCCTTGTTGTGAAAGTCGGTGCGTCTAATGGGCTATGCACGGCTTTAGTGAACTTATTAATTGCATAAGTGAGCCTTATATTAGAGTGTGGACTGAATGACTTGTGTATTCGTGAATGAGCTAAGTGTTAGCTTAGCAGCGATTGCTTTATAAATGCGCCTTGATGATTTAAATTAAACGTTTAAAGTGTACTTGGATTGAACTCGAACGGTTGAAATTCTTTGAACTCTAAGCATATTCTTGCCTCTAAGGTACGATTTGCTCCTCGGGCCTCGTAATGGAGTGAGTAGACGAACTTAATGGCTGGTAGGGATAGGCTAGAGGCAGTTGGACTATTTCTCGTTTGAAAACCTAGAGATTTTGAAAATTGAGACTTTTCTAAATAGTGAAATAAGATGTTTGCTTCGCATTGGGAGACCCTTCTAATTATGTGGTTAGGTTTTAATGCCGCATTTGAAAGCTTGCATTTGCTTTATAACCACAGTCGAGTCTCTGCTACTGTTGTACGTTTCTATGCGTAACTAAATGTTTTGGATGCCTGTCTGCCAAGATGCATATGTTGCTTGATGTGTAAATGACAAGTTATAAGTGACTAAGAATTACCCCTCTTGATTAAAAGCTTCTTTTTGACAATAAACCCTTTTACGTGAATGTTTGTTTGTTAAGATGGCTGAGTGATAGCTTCATGTGTGCGCATGCCAATATGAGTGATTGTGGCAGAGTCCGGTTGATTGTGACCTAAGTGTTATCCCATACGTGTTATTGACACTTAGATTCGTCCTTATGCCTGTTAGTCGGTTGATGGCTAATTTTTAATGATTTTGACAAGTTTCAAGACATACCTTGACCTTAAGTTTGCAAATGAGAAATGCAATCCTGTATGCCCTTCTAAATGATCCCTTATGTGACATTAGTTGTGAACTTGAAACCATGGCATATTGCACAACGTACGGACCTTGAAAGCTTATATAGTCACTTAGAATGATATGCAGGGCCAACTGTATGTTTATTAACTGACGGTAAAGTAAGTAAGCTATGTGGTGCTTCTTCGACTTGATTCTTATTGGGTATGTCACTTAATTGGCCAAAGAATTCAACCTACATGAGTTGTTGCTTCGTGTAGTCATAGTTAGCTAATCACTGCATGGCATATAGTCCTTATGTTGTGGTTAAATTGCTGATTGTGCACATATACCATAGTGTGATTGCACGATTGTAACCTTTGCTTTGAAATGTTTATCTCTGAATGCATCATTGAATGGCATGCTAGAATAATCATGATTGTAAGGGAGTTACTCATCTTCTATTCGAACTAAGGTTTATGCCTCTTATGTTTGATTGAGTGGCTAGTTACTTATATGCCTAGTAAAAAGATCTTGTGACGTAGGAGTTCGCATTCGCAATTGTATATGCCTAGTACATTCTATACTTTAGCCATACCATGTTCTAGCACACCCGTGACTCTAGTTGGATGCTTCACCTAAAGGCATATGAATGGATATGTGGGGGGAAAAAAATCAATCAACCCCTGGCAAGGTTCAACCGAGTGTCCTGGCATAATAAGATTGAGTTAGCTTGTATTGTGTTGTGCATGATGAGCTTTAGGTGATACATGGTATGAAAACCTTGAATGATGCTTCGCTAGACATAATGCGTGCTGCTGATGCTATCTTACCATACCTTGACTATTATGTAAGGCTATCCCTCCAACTAGTTATCTGATAGCTAGGCCTGGTACCGTTTTGCATATTACCATTACTGTTTCTCAAGATGCGTCTATATATGCACGTATTCACCTATGAGCACCTCAAATGTGTTGGTTGAACTTAGAGTCATATAGGAGTCTTTATCATCACCTTTCATTGAGTTGTGAGGCGCAGTTGTCAATATAACCAACTTGAATGATGTATGAGTTGTAAAAAGGCAACACTAGCTATAAGAACCATGTACCAAACCCACCACAACCCAGAAACCATATATTTACTCCCCTATACAATTGATGTGTGGATCTGTACGGACCTATTACTGTGCATCGACCCATATTCTTGTTATGTAACCTCCCAAGTTATATCCTTGCGTGATTAATGGTGGTTGAACTTGTTATACTCTTTCATGTTGTTTACCACATATATATGATGGATTAATTCATGTTGCATGTAATTCTTGGGTAAAAATGTTGAGTTATTGATTTCATGCTATGTCATTGTGCTGAGGTGGACCTACGTGATACTATGAATTGTTCTTATCACTCTAGAGTGTCATAGGGGTCTTAGGGTTAATTGTTATGACCCTTGTTTGTTGCGGCCTGAAGTCATACCCTTGGACGCCAACCCATAGCGACACATGTGCATAGAACTCCTTGTCATGGTACGAGTAGTGTGTAGGTGATTCAAAGTCCTTATCTCTTTTTGAAATAAGTTTAATATGGTTTTCCACGCCAACTCATTTGCCTCACTTCAATGCGATTTGCCCTCGGCGCCTAAATAGAGTGAGTAGACGCTTGAAGAGATTGGCGAGGAGGAGACTGGATACCATAAGACAATTTTCTTTTGATTTAAAAAGAAGTAGTGATTGCAAAATGGAACCTTTTGGAAACCCACCGTGTAGATCTTACCTGCATGCGTTCATTTTAGGAAAAATCGAATTTAGATTTAGAATTTCGAGGATGAAATTCTTTTAAGGGGGGAAGAACGTAAGACCCACCTTAGTTATTTTTACGTTAAGTTGCCTGTCTTGCTTTTACGTTATAAAATCGTATTTTTAGTAACTGTGTGAGTTTTTAACGATTAAATTCATTAAAAAGAACGATTATTTGACTAACGTTATTATTGACGCTACTTATTTATAAAATATTTGAATCAACGCTAAACCAAGTTTTTAAAATCGTTTTTCATTTTACTTGGCCGATTCCCAAAGTTTAAACCGAAATGTTCATTGTGGGTCGTTTCAATTCAGGTTTAGCCTAACCGTTAGCAAGTACGGGACCGGAATTTAGTTAAATGTTGTTAGTTTAACCCAAAACATCAAAAAAAAGGGGAAAAGGATTGTAAAAAGGGGAGGGGGGACCTGAGTCGGGCAGGAGACCCCGACCCCCCGACCCCCGCACGCCCTCTCTCTCTCTCTCTAACGCGTCTCTCTCTCTCCCTCTCTCTCACCGGCGACCGGCCACCTGGCGCTGCCGCCGGCCAGCATGCATCACCGGCGAGAGAAAAGGACGAACGGTCCCTCACCCCAACGCGCGTCCACCACCGCCCAAAAGCCACCACTGTCTCGCTCATCTCCTCACCTCACACACGTTATACTCGCCGGTTCCAAGCCCCAATCCGTCTCCCCTGGCTGCCGGCGACCAACCTGTGCCGAGGCTGAGCGAAAATCGGCCGTGGTTGGGCTGATTCTGACGCAAGGTCGGCCGAATACTCGGTCGAAATCATGCATGCACGGTGAGTTTCGAACTTCTCTACTCCTTTAAATTGAATCCCCACCTTGAATCCTCCTTAACCATGCTTAAATTTCTCAAAAAAACCACAAGTTAGGGTTTTTGGGTTTGGGCTAGTCGAATCACGTGCGAAGAGCAGAGGAGCATCTGGCCTTTGGTGTTCGATTTTTGGCCTCAATTCAAGCTAAATCGCGTGTCTCTAGCGTGGTATCGAGGTGGGTGTTCTCGCCTCCGAAGCTATCACTAATTTCGAAAATGTTTTCAGCAGATTGATATTGTATGTCAAGTTAGGGTTTATTAAATGCATTAGAAATGTCAAGAAGTGAGCTGTACCTGCTTAAATTCGATTTATGTAGTCAATTTATGCCTGAGATTGTAATTCGAAGTGAATTATATGTGTTTAGTGTTAATTCGAATGCATGTAGTTAATTTCTGCCTGAGATTGTAATTCGAAGTGAATTATACGTGTTTAGCATCGATTCAAGTTAATTAGTTGATGCATGAAAAAGGATTAAAAACGAAGTTAGTTTAATGTGTTTAGCATCGATTCAAGTTAATTAGTTAATGCATGAAAAAGGATTAAAAACGAAGTTAGTTTAACGTGTTTAGCATCGATTCAAGTTAATGAGTTAATGTATGAAAAAGAATTAAAATCGAAATTGCGTTAACGTGCTTAGCTTCTATTTAAGTTATTGAGCTAATATGTGAAAAATGATTAAAATCGAAGTCCTTTTAACGTGTTTAGCTTCCATTCGAATTGATTAACCGATGCGTGCAAATGAGCTAATTTCGAGGTTAATAAAATGTGTTTAGCTTCAAATCAAGTGGATTAGCTAATGCATATTAAAGGAATTAATCTCGAAGTTATATAAACGTGTTTAGCTTCGATTCGAGTTAAACTGGCTAATGCATGTAAACGAATTAAATTCGAAGCTATTGAAATATGTTTAGCTTTCATTCGAACCCTTTTTAGTACATTCATGCTTAGGAAAGTTACTTCGAAATGCATCGTATATGTTTAGAATCAAATTATGTTTGATTTACTGAATAAAGTGTTGTCGAATTATGGATAAATGTGGCTATATGTACGCTTGTTGTAACGCACCGCTGAATGGTGTTGGTTGCTCAGGTAAGAGCCTAAACCTTACTCCCTTTTACATAAGCTAATATGATAATATGTTGTGATTAATGAATCGATGAATTGAGTTGGTAGTTGGATGGTTTAAGGAAAGAATCATGAGCGTTCGAGGTCTTGTGGTACGGTGCTTGTGAGGAGGGAGACTGGGTTGTGAAATTACCGCAATCGTGTGGATTGCGAGGCCATGTGCGGCTCATTGTGTTGAAATGATTATGAAGTGTTTGAATGTGAAACGTGTGAATCCCTTTCCCCCTTTTGTGTCCAAGATGCAGTATGTGTGTAAGTGTGGTGATTTGACAAAGAATGTTTCTCGTGTTTTCAAACTGATAATAGCCATGATTAATAGCAAGCAATGGCCTATTTTCGCTATACAAACAGTATTTGGGAGTGAACCTGCCTGAACGGAGGAATCCCTAAAACGGTTTAGAAAAGTGTGAGTTATGTGATAAATGATTTTACCAAAAGACACAACAAAATTATTAGCCGTTATGGCCCATACGCTTTAAAATGGCTAAGATAATGTGCTTCGGACCATATGAAAAGAATGAAAAGAATGATGTTACTCTAGGGGATAAGTCCGGATAAACCCTAGAGGCCCTGACGGGGGCTAATGTAATGGTCCGATATATTATATGTAGCCATCCCGGGAGTAAGAGCTTAAGCGTGGGCATTAGGTCTCACTATGGGGTCGAGAATAGTTATCACCCAATCAGCACCCTGCAATGATCTTATGCCAGAAGTGCTTTCGTACTAAGTTAAGAAAAGCAATCAGCCCTTTGCCATTTTTAAACGATTAAAAAGAAAGAAAGTTATTTTTATGGGCCCAAAAGGCTATATGGAATGATGTATGAAAAGCTTATAAGGGTCGTTACACGACCAAACGAAATGAAACTTCCTTTGAAGACTAAGAAAACGTTTTCAACGAAAGAAAGAAAGCTTTTAATGAATGAGTTATGAAATGATCCTCAAGCATGTTTGAATGTGGATTCTTAGCCTATGTATTAAAGGAAAGCTTTCAATGGATGCATTATGAATGATTCTTAAGTATGGTTGAACGTGGATTCTAATCTTATGTGGCATCATTCTTATCCATAGCAAATCTGTCTGATTTAAAGTGTATGAGATGAGAAAGAAAGTTATAGCACGCTAAAAATTCTATGAAAGAGGGCGTCTCTTCCTAAAAGAATGAACGTTGATATGTGAATAGCATGCGAGGGTGTCATATAGCTTAATATGATGTTTAAAGGTACTTAAATGCTTGATACGTGTTTATGCGTGTGATATGTTTATTATATGAATGAAATACCAAGAAAAGTGTAATTATGAAAAGGGATAGCCTTATATACACATCATATGATTGAGGGTTCATGTGTAGTTTAAATGGAGTGTTAGGAAGTTATGTTATGAAAAGAAAAGATCCTTATACTTAGCCTTCGATGCTTACTCGCGTACCTAACTGCTTGCTAGAAAAGAACTCCGTCGTTGAGGAACCTAGAAATATGATTGAGTAGTCGAAGTGAAGCTTATATTTAGTGATCCTCCCATAAAGGTTCTATGAATATCTATTATGATAGTAAAGTATGGAAACGTGATATGTGACTAGTAAAGATAGTATTACCTGCAACGGTTTTGGTTTTAAGGGGGTTGGGGGACACTCACTGAGCGTGTGGTTGCTCATCCCACTACTCTTTCCCCTTTTCCCCAGGTTTTCTTTCTGACAGGAAGAAGTTGAGTCAGATAAGTCCATAAGGAACCTATTGTTGCTTACAAGGCATCGTATGTGCTCATTTAAAGGGATCTTACGCTTTTAATGAAGTCATGTAATGTACTCTTAGTTTATAAAGGTCTGTAAACGATTATTCTAGTTCATGTAATGCATATGGTATAAAGGTCGCTCTGTATGGCCGCTTGAGCCAACAATCAAGTTAGTTAGAGGTCTTCTTGGTTTAATTTAGCTATGTTTTGGGATGTAAATATTAATACTCCGGTTTTGTTAACCGTTGAGTTGTATCTTCCATTTCTTCTTTATTCATGAATCAATCCGGTTGGTGTACTCGGAGCGAGTGGCTCGTTGAGTTAAGAACTCCGGCGTGTGGCCGTTGAGCTATATTTTAAATGTTTTACGCTTCTGTTAATTTACGGAGACTTATTGTAAGGCTTTTAGCTTGGAAATGGTCAATTTTTAGGGGGAACTCTGTCCGTTTCATCCCAGGAATTAAGTAAGAAGTTAGGAAAGCGTAACGCTTCTGGCCCAGGGGCTGGAGTTGTTACACATTAGGACTAGTTTTAACCCATAAGTCTTCTTTATTATCTGTGATTCTTGCTGATGGGAAGACTGTAAGGTGTAAGGAACTGTATGAGAATTGCCCTATTCGAATATATGAACGTAAGTTTTTGGCGGACCTATATAGGTTTAAGTTAACTGACTTTGGCGTCATCCTGGGCATGGATTGGCTAGCCAACTTTCAGGCTTAGATAGACTGTCCAAGATGAAGAATCACCCTAAGGGGGCCTAATGAGCAGAAAATGGTGCGTAAGGGCAAAGGACCTAGAGCGGGAATGAAACTGATTTCTATGATGAAAGCCTGCAAGTTATCAGGCAGAGGATGCGAGGGATTCTTATGTAACATAGTAAAAACCAAGGGTGCTGAATCCTCCCTCGAAGATATTCTAGTAGGGAGGGAATTCCCAGATGTATTCCTGGAGGAGATCCCCTGTATGCCACCCCTTAGAGAGGTAGAGCTCTGCATTGACCTGACACCCGAAGCCACACCCATCTCTAGGGCACCTTATCGTACGGCACCGGTGGAACTTAAGGAATTAAAGACACAGCTGGATGAGCTATTAGAGAATGGGTATATTTGGCCCAGTACATCTCCATGGGGAGCCCCGGTGCTGTTTGTAAAGAAAAAGGATGGGACCCTGAGGTTGTGTATAGACTATAGGGAACTGAACAAGATAACGGTCAAGAACCGTTACCCTTTACCCAGAATAGACGACCTCTTTGACTAGCTAAGAGGAGCGGAGATTTTTTCTAAGATAGACCTTCGTTCGGGGTACCACCAACTCCGAATCAAGGATGAAGACATACCTAAGACTGTCTTCCGTACCTGGTACAGACATTATGTGTTCGTAGTGATGCCCTTTGGCCTCACTAATACCTCAGCAACATTCATGGATCTCATGAATAGGGTCTTCAAACCCTACCTGGACCAGTTTATGATGGTATTTATAGATGACATACTTATTTACTCGAGGACTCCAGATGAGCATACCCACCAGTTGAGGACCGTTTTAGAAGTATTAAGGAAGAATAAGCTTTATGCCAAGTTTATAAAGTGTGAATTTGGTTGAGTAAGGTGGCATTTTTGGGACATGTAGTATCCCCCAAAAGATAGAGCATGTAACGAACTGGCCAAGACTTAAGAACCCAACAGAAGTGAGGAGTTTTTTGGGTTTAGCGGGGTTCTATCGCAGGTTTGTGCAAAACTTCTAAAAGATCGCCACCCCGCTTATCAACTTGACTAGGAAGGTTACCAAGTATGAATGGACGGAGCAGTGCGAAGAAGCATTCTAAGAGCTTAAGAAAAGACTGACGAGTGCGCCGATACTGGCCTTACCCACAACCGATAAAGACTTTGTGGTGTATAGCGATGCATCTAGGAGTGGGCTGGGATACGTGCTGATGCAGGAGGATTGTGTTATAGTCTATGCATTGCGGCAACTGAAGACTCATGAGCGGAGCTATCCGACTAATGACTTAGAGTTAGTGGTTGTGGCGTTCGCACTTAAGATCTGGAGGCATTATTTGTACGGAGTACACTGCAAGGTTTTCACCGACCATCAAAGTATGAAGTACCTCTTCACGCAAAAAGACTTGAATCTGAGGCAGACAAGGTGGTTGGAGTTCCTGAAGGACTACGATGTCCATTTCCAGTACCATCCGGGAAAAGCTAATGTAGTGGCTAATACATTGAGTCACCGCCCGTACCCGGTACTAAATCGCTTGCTAGCACTCCTTAATGATTTGTGTGAAGAGTTCCGAAAGTTAGAACTTAACATAATCACCTCGAAGACCAAGCCTATGCTTTGTGCCTTGGAAGCACAGCTGACACTTATAGAGGAAATTTGACTGGCACAAGCTACGGACTCTCAACTAGAACATATAAGGGAAGAGATATTGGTGGGGAAAGCACCCGGATTCGTGATCCATGAGAATGGCACCATACGGTTCCATAGCCGGGTGTGTGCTCCTGTAGTAGAAGCACTTAAGAAGAAAATTCTAGACGAGGGTCACAATACTCCATATTTCGTGCACCCTAGGGGAAATAAACTATACAAAAACCTGAAACGGACATTTTGGTGGAGTAACATGAAGTAAGAAGAAGCTGACTATGTGGCAAAGTGCCTATCCTGTTAGAGGGTTAAGATCGAACATCAACGACCGGCGGGACTTCTACAACTGCTGGTCATCCATGAGTGGAAGTGGGATTCAGTATCCATGGACTTTGTGGTAGGCTTACCTTTGACTCAAAGAAAGAACAATGCGATTTGGGTAATAGTGGATCGACTCACAAAAATGGCACATTTTATAGCCATGAGGAATACTTGAACCCTGGACCAATTAACTCGAGCATACCTTGAGGAGATAGTGCGGCTAAGGGTACCCAATTTCATGGTGTCAGATCAAAAAACCAGATTTCAGTCGGGTTTCTGGCAGAAGCAGCATGAAGCATTTGGGACGTTATTACGCTTTAGTATTGCCTTTCACCCAGCTACAGACGGGCAAACTGAATGCACTATTCAGACACTGGAAGATATGCTGAGGGCTTATGCCCTGGACTTCAAGAAAGCATAGGACGAGTAGCTGGCACTGATCGAGTTCTCCTACAACAACAATTACCACGCGAGTATTGGAATGGCCACGTTTGAGGCACTGTATGGGAGGAGGTGCAGAACCCACTCCATTGGTAGGAGATCGATGAAGCTCTAACTATTGGGTCGGACTTGATCCAAGGCACCGCTGATAAGATTCGGGTGATCCAAGAACAGATGAGAGCCGCTCAGAGCCTCCAGAAAAGCTACGCCGATCGATGGCATAGGCCCCTCGAATTCCAAGAGGAGATCAGGTGTTCCTCCAAGTTTCCCCAACCAAGGGAGTCGCGAGATTTGGTATGGCAGAAAAACTTAGCCCGAGATACATCGGGTCGTACCCAGTTATACAAAGAGTTGGGGAGGTAGCATATTGGTTAGAATTACCGCTTGAACTTCTAAGGGTACACAACATGTTCCATGTGTCACAGCTACGGAAATACATCCCGGATCCCTCTCATGTAATCGAACCTGACCCCATACAGCTTCAAGAAGACATGTCATATGAGGAACAGCCCGTGTAGATCCTGGAACGTCCAGGAAAACAACTTCACGGGAAAACGGCGTCGTTTAGCGAAGGTCCTATGGGCCAATCACGAGATATCGGAAGCAACCTGGGAACCAGAACGGGAGATTCGAGACAAATACTCTCATTTGTTCCCATGACCAGGTGTGTAAAAGTTTCAGGGACGAAACTTTCCAAAGCGGGGCAGTGTGTAAAACCCCGGAAATCCACCTTCGTGATGATAGCAGTTGTCGCAGTTTATTGAAGTTGTGGGGATGAAACTTTCCTAAGGGGGGTAGTATGTAAAACTCCAGAAATTTAATATGGGGAAACATGTGATATGGACCGACCCCCATAATCCGAGTCAACACGAAAGATGTCTCCTCCATGATTTTTCTTAAAATTTTACTTATTCCATTGAAGCATTGTTGAAAAGTTTATTCGGGTTATCTTTCCGTCTATTATTTTTTGCAATTTCTCATTTATTTACTTCCCTAAGCCTAAATATTTGTTACCCAAATATTTATTTACCCAAGCATTTAATTACCCAATTATTTATTTACCTAACTAATTACTTACCCGAGTACACTAAATTTTTTTTAATGAACCGTCAATAGCTCAATTCCCTTTAAAGCAACCCTTGACCCAAGATCTTCTTTCAAAATTTTGAAGATTTTATTTTCAAAAATTTCCCCCTCCTTCGTTCCCCTTAGTAGCCAGCCCAACCCTTTCTCCCCCCCCTTCTAATCTTCATTCCCCTCTAAAATCCCTAGCATTCAAGCCAGCCCCCCTCTCAAACCCACAGCTTCTCTCTCTTCTCTCTTTCTTCTCTCTCCTATTCTCTCTCTCCCCCCCTCACTCTCAGCAGCCGCCCCCAGCCACTCACCGGCCACCTGCCGCCGGCCGACGTGCTGCCACAACCGTTTCTTTGCCCCCTCTCTCCTTCCCTTGGCGTGAGTAAGGAGGTGCAATCCATGCACCCCATGCACACAAAAATTATTCAAAGTTTGTGTAAATTATGCTTTTGGGTATTGGTGCAAGTTTAAAAATTTTAATGTCGATTTTCTTATTGTTTTCATATTCCAACCCTCAAGGGAGTGGCGACCCGATTGCTTCTCTTTTAAAAACTGAACCAAGATGAGTGCAAATAGTATTTGAATTTTATTTTAGTTAAAAGTTGAAAATTTTGACTCGACTTGGATTAATGGGTGAGTGTAGGGCTGTTGGGATCGTTATGGCATAGTTGTGGATGAGACTTTATGAAGAACGTGGCCAAAGGGAACTCATGTTAGGGTTAGGAGTGAGCATACTGCTACTGCTGGGAGGACAGTTCTGGGCCGTGAATTTTAAAAATTGGACCATGACACTATACTACTTCAAAAATCATGAAATGTTTGTGGTAGATAGGTTGAGATGTGCTCAGTAATCCTGTTTTTGAATCAATGAATTAGAGTAGTATAGCATGCATTATAGCAAAATTACTGAGGGCTGCCCAGATCAGGGCAGCTAGTGATAGCGTAGAAAGATTAAGAAAAGCGACCTAGTTTGGGTCAGAGTATGGAAAAGCACCAAACATAAGAAGGCTAGTGGATGAACTGACTTTCCGGAATGGGCAAGAAATCGAAATTCTGACGCCGCAAACGAAAGATATGGGCTCTGGAAGTTGAGCCCAGATTCTGATCGAATCTAGACACAAAGTTCAGCCACGTTTGGGAGGCCTAGGCATGTTTAAAAATCTTAAGGAAATTTTCATAGGTAGGGCAGGGGCTATAGTTATGGCTCACAAGGATTTGGACCGTGCGTGAATGTTGTTTTTGGTCCACGTGCTGATTAGTAGGCCGATTAAGTAACAGCCCATAATTGTACAGATTCTGGGTACCAGTCATGCCCCATCCCTTCCCCGAAGTTGTTTGAGAAGTGTGCGTGTTGAACATGGTAAGAGCTGCCTTGAATGCTGGTTTTATGAATTTATGGAATGTACTTATTGCACATGATTGCGTAGTTGGATTGAATTAATTTGCTATGCCAATGCACTTGGACGTTGAATTGCTTACGTTGAAAACAGAAGTATGTGTTTTATGGAAATGCCTTGGGGATCGGGTTGAATCTGAATGAACTATATATACTGATTAACATTTAAAATGGGTAAGCATGGTTATATGAGTAAAAGTGGATATGGGTGAGACTACGAGTTATGTTATGATATTGAAGGCCATTGGCTTTCCCCGGGTGAAAAGTACATGCATGTAAGCGGTCACGTGCCCTGTTGGAACATGGGCTAGGTTATCGATAACTGCCGACGTGGACGGTAGACCAGGGTTTGGTTAAGCGGTAAGCGTCCAGATTAACCGTAGGCCAGATCGAGGTTGAGCGGCTGCGCTAAACCCAAGTGTAGACCATGAGATCCAGTGGGGTTGCCCATCCGGAAGAAAATGGAAATTATAAAAGAGAATGGTATGACAGGACGCTTCTACTGTGAGTATTTAAGTTTGGTCTGTTTGTCTCCCCCCCTAAAATGCTTTAGAAATGAATCTGTGTACATATTTGACTGTTAGGGGTGATGGTTATTGAATATATCTCATTTCGTGAAATGTTTTGTTTTCAGGTGAAGTACATACGCATGAGAACGAGGCATAAAGTTCGAGCGAGGCTCCGTATTTTAAATTATAGCTGCAACAATAGTTGTATGAGAAGGAACTTGTATTGGATTTCGTAAAGTTTAGTAATGGCTTAAACAGTGGTTGAAACCTTTCAATTGAGATATTATTCAAGAATAATTAACCTTAAAGTTTGATCGATACTCAACCTGGCGTTTCCACAAAAGAAACACAGTGGTAATACCTCTGTCAAGTTTTCCGCTGCCACATAGGTTAACAACAACAATAAAGAAAGGAATTAGAAATTCGGGATGTTACAATATACACACATACATATATATATATATATATATA
>JAKOGI010004054.1:0-35000 GCA_029747015.1 Carnegiea gigantea
AGGAGAAGTCAAGATGCCAGATAGGCTACAAGCTAATTGGTAAAAAGAAGTAATAATTCGAGTTCAAATTCTCCTTGTATCACACTTCGAACTTCCTTTTATATCAAAAATTCTATATTATAATTTAAATATATATAGTTGTTGCTTATGTGACACAATGAGAGGAATTTTAGGTTCATGTGGTGCATCTACACTCTTTCCCTCCTTCTAGCTTATGTTTAAATTTCAAACATTGCAAAGGAAGACCTCAAGATATTGTATGCAATGATAAATAGAACATAAAATCTTTACACCTTATGGTAATCATATTAAATATTATTTCCTTGTAAAAATAGATATTCAATCATCAATATATGATAGACATATGACAATTTCCATTAGTACATATTGTCTAAATTAAAGACACAACAAAAAATATGTAAAATCCCGCCACCCCCAAAAAAAGCTTCAACTCCGTTAAAACCAAATCGTGAAAGTGAGGTTGTGTATAAAGTCACAATGTATGATTGTATACGGAGTGAAATTTTGTGGTTTATTTGTTCAAGCTTTCATATAATTTTTGGTTGATTATCAACCAAATCTCTATTTTGTCGAGGTTTGGTAACCCCCCGATTTTGTGGTTTTTAGTTTTTTTTCTCATTGAGAAAAAAGTTAGGAAAATTTATATTTCTTCAATGGATCCTTCTGAATCTCCCCTCCCACAACAAGAAAAATTGTACACTATGTTCTAATTCATTCTCATTTCTTTTATTGTTCTCCCAAGTTTGATGTATATATTTTAGGTGGTCGTTTGGATATTGTATAATTATGCACAATTGACTGAAAAAGACAACCATATTTTCTGTTACCAGCATTACCGCCTCAATTAGTTATTATCACTAACACTATCTTATGGTTCCAATGTCGTTCCCATAACTTGCTAATTGATGATGGAGTATTGAAGCCTTATCTTCTTAACTTCCCCTATTTGAGAACATTTTGATTAATTATTAAAAGAAATCCTTGTAATCATATTAAATATTATTTTCTTATAAAAATAGATATTCAATCATCAATTTATGCCGACGTATAACAATTTCCATCAATATAAATTAGCTAAATTAAGGATCCTTCTAAATCTCCCTCCACCACCGAAAAAAGTATGCTATGTTCTAATTCATTCTCATTTCTTTTGTTTTTCCCCCAAGTTCGATGAACATATTTTAGGTAGTCACTTTGACTTCATATAATTTTGCTTAATTTACTAAGAAAGACAACCACATTTGCCTTTATCAGTATTAGCGCATCACCGCCTCAATTGTTTATAACATTATCACTAACACTATTGTTGGCGCGGTTTGGCTGGTTAAATCAACTCAGAGGGGGGTGAATAGGGTGATGATCAAAGTTACAAAATAATCGAAATAGAAAATGTGGAAAACTAAATGTGGATAAAAGACACAATTTATAGAGGTTCAGCCATGCTAAGTCCTCTACCCACAGGCGCCCCTCGCCGATGGGATTTTGAATATTTTTCTTTTATTAGGTCGGTCGATTATACACGATTCACTAATCATACAACATAAAAATTGACCCTACAACTCTAGGTGTCCCAAGGACGCGTTGCTCTCCAACCGTACTTGGGTAGTCGGCCCTTCGACTAATTAACCCAACCCAATGCAAAGAAATATAACAAAATATACTTTATAACAAGAACTAAATAAACACAATAGATATGCCAATATAAGTTCGATGTATCTCTCAACGTCTTCTTCTTAATTTGCAAGTGTAACTCTCTTTCTTCTTGTTCTTTGCTTATGCTATCTTGTATTGGTTTCAGCTACAAGGACTTTCCTTTTTTATAGCAAATGGAATTGAAGCAGCCGTTATATTCAAAAAGGGAAAGAAAATTTTCAACTGGTCTTCAAACCCTTAGAGCCTAGCTTCAAGGCCTTGAACTGTGGCTGATTTTCAGCAACAATAGCTCTCAAAATCTTCAACGGCCAATTGCTAATTCTTCAATAACTAATTGCTGATTCTGCTTGAGGATTTAGCTTATCAAATCTGTTAGTTGCTATTTTTAGGCCAAGTAACAACTAGAATTTAATTTCAAAAGATATGGCTATGTTTAGAGAATCATAATCTCATATTCAAATTTGAATTACACAATATAATAGCACAAAGATTACATATTCAAATTTAAATTTTAAATCATCTCCAGATATTATGGCAACTTATATCAACTCAATTAAGCAATATGCACTAGTATGCCAATATTCACTTAGAATTATACCAATATGCACTAGCATGCCAATATATCAATTGGTTAATCTCTTGTTGTCTTTCATCAAAACATATTAACAAACTCATAGTGAGTTTCAAGAAATCTAACAACTATCTTATAGTTCCAATGACGTCCCCATGAACTTGCTAAGACATCCCATTGACTTGCT
The DNA here is from genome assembly GCA_029747015.1 of Carnegiea gigantea. NCBI lineage: Eukaryota > Viridiplantae > Streptophyta > Magnoliopsida > Caryophyllales > Cactaceae > Carnegiea > Carnegiea gigantea. The sequence goes on from JAKOGI010004054.1 coordinate 2,433, forward strand.
AATTGATAATCTTGATAATGGGTAGGTTTTAGTTTTGAGTTTAAACTCTATGTGGAAGAAAACATATTGCTCAAGTATTTGGTTTGGACTCTATGTGTTTTTTCTTTTTATTTATCTTCTTTTTCATCCATCCCATTGACGATACATATTCTATTATTATTTTATTTTTCATATTTGAGAAAGATTATGAAGACGGTTTTACATTTAAGACAATTTGGAGATTCTACTAACTTGAAGACTTAAATTTTAGTTTTAAAATAGATATTTATTCCATGTACGTTACTCTGTGAAGATTTGTTCAACAAGATACTAAAATTCTTAATTAAATTCACCATTTTTCATTTAATGTTGAGGTGAAAGCCAACTAAATTCTATAAATTAATCATAATGTCTTATTTAAATTCAAACATTTTAAACTAATTATATTAACCTTAATTTTCATTTGAAGACATTCAATTTCCACCAACTAGCTAGCAATATAAAATCAAACAATATTGAAAAAATTAGTCACTATATGTTAGCATGACTTGGGCATCATCAAATAATATGACCCTCCATACTCTTCATGAAAAGTAAATCAATAACACAGTTGATAAATAAATAAAATCCCCTACCGTAGTGTTATAAATTGGCATTTCTATATCATATTGTAAATCAAGAAAACATGCATATAATCTTTCATCCTTTTTAGAGATTTGCTTTGTTATAAGACAACCCACTACATAAGTGCACACAATATATTTTAGTTTGGGAAGTTTCACTACTCACTAATTATAAGGAAGCAGTAAGATATATTTTTAAAAAAACATTCATGTGCCAAAAAGAAAAAGAATAAATAAATGTTTACATATACATTCCCTGATATAAGATCATGTTTTTAATTGATGTGGCTTGATTTGCTTCTGGTTCATGTGGGATTTTATTGACTTTGTTCTATAAGATTTTCTTGCTAATTAGAAATTTGGAGGAAAAATCGAGTTAGGATCGAGTAGGTACCTCTTTCGAGATACATGAAGCTGGGTCATTAAGGTTTGAATTTAGAATGCCACGTTACATTGGTTAGGTCCATGAGATACTTATGTTGATAAATTAAACTACTGCATAAATTTTCATGTTTTCACATGGAAATGTAATTCAAGTCTTAATGACAACTCTCATCAGAAAATACATGTGTTAACTAAGAAAACATAATTTGTATTTTCATATTATTATTATTATTATTATTATTATTATTATTAATTGGAAGGACATTCATACAAATCTATTATTAATATGCCTCTTTTTTCTGTGAATCACAAAGAATAAAACTTTTTTTATTTTACAATAAGATTTTTATTTGCAAATATCCGTCCAATTACGTGTGCACAAACCAGTTATATATAATTGAAAAGTATAATTATACATCAAAAATTGTTTTTACCGAGACACATAATAAACAGTAATAATTCTCCCGATAATCTCAAATTAAGAAAATAAAAGGCTCCTCAGGCCTCCACATTCATTTATTTTTAGAAAGTAAAGGCCTCTATGTCCAATAAACCATTTGCCTTGCGCGAAATAGATTACTTAGTACATTTTTTGAAAACAATCAATTGGATTCGGCATTTTCCCCAAATCGCATTTTTCCCTAGCTAAGTAAAATCCATTCCACTCTGTACCATTTTAAAGCACACACTAAATATGACATGTCAACCAACCAAATGCCCTCATAACCAAAGCCTATATCATATTCCTAAAAATATATTATTATAATCATACCATTATTGTGGTGACGTGACCGCTTACATATTAATTGTTCCTGCTGAGTCGTGGCTTCAGTGTTAACAGATGATTGCAGACTTTGCAGTTTCCTAGGTTGCATTCATGCAGGTTTGAAAATTTTCCTACTTGGCCTGTATCAATTTCTTAACGTAAGTAAGGCTTTCTTTGGTTTTTTTTTTTCAAGGAAAAAAATTCTAATGTGAGTATTAATATCATGATCATCACAAATTAAATTAAATTTAAAATCAAAGTAAAAATAAATTCAAATAAATCATGGATTTCATTATCCACGTACAACATTATAGAAATATTTATATCGAACAATCTAATGAGATATATAAACTATGACATGTATCAAGAGAAAAATATTAAATAACTAATAACCTCAAAGAAGATATATTATAGCATGTGGGAGTTTATAATATCAACTTTTTTAGGTTTTTCAAATTTACTAGGACTACTAGTTAGTTCCTCGTCAAAGAAATAATCAAATAAATCGATTTAAGGGCTTGTTTGGAGAGAAAATGATCAATAATCCTAGCATATCTAATGAAGAGTTCATACACAACTGCTCTTCCAAAGTGATGGTCAAACATAGGCTCAAGCACAGCTCTATGCATCTTGGCAATTCTCTCCCCTCTTGTTTCTTCCAAGGATTCCATTTTCTCTCCTCCATCCCATTCAACTTCGAAGGCTTCAAATCTATCCAATGAAAAAGAGGCCTCTTCACCAATCATTTGCTTTAGTTCTTCAAGGCATGGTGCATAATATGGAACATTGAAAGAATCCACCCTCTCCTCATCAAGAATGCCCTGCAAGATATTATGATTCAAAAATATATTACAGTAAAAGGATAATCTAAAGTAATACTAATGATCAATACGAAAGGAAAAAGAATAAAATAAAATGAAATGGCAGTTACCTCAGAAACCATAGTCATGAGAGTGGAGGCAATGAGGTCCGAAAAAGCACAAGCTATTTCACAAATGGGATCAGTTGAAGACCTGCCTGTGAATGCCAGCACCATGCGACCCCCAGGAATCACTTCTTCTGATCGACATTTCAGAAATGACATAAAATCCTTTCGAAATTGCAACATGTATGCACTTATCACTGATTTTGGACTTGTCTTTGACAAGTATATCTTCCCTTTGTTCACCATTTCTCCATGTTCTTTACCATCCAGTCCCGTTGGAACCTACACAAATTTTTAAACATGCATATACACACACGCAACCAGATTAGTCCAACGTTAATTGATCGAGATTTCTTCTTGTTGACTTCATAGTGTTTTTGGATTCTTTTAGAGATTTTTATAGTTCGTGCCTAAAAATACCGCCGAGTTTTTATTTTATTTTTTTCCAACCTGCCACTTCTTATTTTTTTTAACCCTCAATGCCACTATGTTTTGTATTTTGGGAGGACCATGCCACTAAGGCACTAAGTTATTTCTTTCTTTCCAATTTGTCACTTAGTGATGATCACTGGGTACCAAATTGAGGGGGCACAAAATATAGTTTTATTAAGGGGAAAAAATCAACTTGATGACAGTTTATAAGAAGAATAAAAAATTAGATGGCATTTTTGGGCATGAGCTCATAATTATTAGATCAATTCATACATATTTCTACCGAATTTAATTTTTACTTATTTCAAACACTTCATATGTGCTCTAAATTGTTTTGAAATTCTTAAATATTTTGACATTGTCCGTCACGCTTTTATAATTTTATTATTCCCCATACGTGTCTGAAACAAAACGAAGCAAAACATAACGTGTTCTCACTTTCAAAACAAACGTTCCATAAATATACCCAGACATGTTAGCTTTAGGTCCAATCTTTTAAGGCCTTGTTACGTACCATCATAACTATTTAGGTTGAGTTGAGTTCAGATCAAATCATACTGTCACATATGTCTTACCTGAGACAGCCAATGCAAGCTAGAAGAAGAGTGGACAATATGCAAGCAGTTGTTAGGTACGATCCTGCCATGGAAGCTCCCAGGCAGGCCAGCAATGAAACAAGGTCCAAAATCGGCACCCTTTTCATCCTTCAATTTCGCATGAAAACTAGCCAAGGAAGCAAACACCTCATTGAAGTCATTCCCTGGCAAGTCATTCAGGAACACCATGAGCTCTGGTGACTTGCGACGGCCGAATTCCAAACACTTTTCAGCCACCGCGTCCAAGATCTCTGACACCGCCATGAGAGCGTTTGGGCCGGAGGAGCAACCAAGCTCTGCGATGGCCATTGTCTCCGGAAAATAGCCAAATTTAGTAAGGTAGTCCTCTATGGCTGCCTCTAAAAATGACTTTGTGATAGATAATACCTTGTTCTGCAAAATTAGATAAAGCAAAATTAAACCAAAATAAATTAGTAGCAGGTTGATCTGCAAAAATTAGTGGCAAAACTAACATCCGATAAAAATGTTTGATTCTAGAATAAGAAAAAGAAAGGAATGAGGGAAGGATTAAAGATAAGATACTTGCCTGAACAGTAGAATTTTTGGCATAACTGGTCTCCCCCTCACCTTTGTTCATATGGAACACTTGAATCATGTCCATCTCTACTGTACCTTTTAATTTGAGGAGAATAGGGGTATCTGAGTTTCTCTCTCTCAATGAATAATGAGTTGTACTTGTATGAGTTTAAGTCAAGAGTGGTGGAAAGCATTTAGACTTCGTTCAGTCCTTAGAAAATTTGATAGAAAGAAAAGTTGAAGGGAAAAAACGTAAAAAAAAAAAAAAAAAGTAGGGAGAAAATGAGTTTTTTTCCCTCTTATTTGGATTTAGAAAAAAGTGCAAAAATCTGGATAAAAAATTTAAATGTTGATGAATTACCTGAATCATGTTGTTGAGCAGTGCGAGATTTGAAAAGATTGGAAATTTTATCCAAACGCCCCTCACAATTTTATGAGGAAAATTTTATTACTTGTTTCTAACAATTTTTCATCTAATTTTTCTCAATATATATATATATTTTTTTATTATGATCTTCTCTAAATCAAATACAATAAAAAAAGTTACTTTCTCAAATTTTGTTCTTTCTACCAAAATTTTCAAAGTCCAAACGGGACCTTTTAGATAGCTTCTCTAAAATAAAAGGACAAAGTAAACATGCTCGATAAATAAATGCAAAATTATAAATGTCTTAAAATAGTGGCGATTCTTTCCTTTTTTTTTTCTGTTCTTTTGGGGGGTGGGGCCCAACAAACTATTTTTTGATTAAATATAACAAACGAAATTAATCTAATGCCTTGGATAAAAGAGTGACCTTCATGTTCTTTGCGATTGGTCGTTCTATTTTTTGTTTTTACATAACTAATTATATCATATTTTCTTTTTATAACTCATTGAAAAGTCTAGGAGAGGAAAATAAAAGAAAAATCATGCAATTAAGGAATAATTATATAATAATATGAAGTGTTTTTTATAAGCATACAGTTATATGGATTTTTCAAGGGAGATACTAAATTTGTGTTGTTATTTCATATAATAACAAACATATCAGGTATTGTGTAAACAGAAAATGAGAAAAAATATAAGTATTTTTAGATGGATAAAAAATTAAGTGGTATTATTCAATTTTGCCGATACTAAAAATGGGTGTCTTGTAAAAAATTTATGAAAGTATTAATGCATGACCCATGCATATTAGTAAGAGTGGTAAGTGTAGTAATATATATGATCTATTCTCAAAATTTACACAGATCTAACATGAATCTCTTTCTTCAAATACATTTATCATGTCAGAGCAAGTCATCTACCACAAGAATAATGCATTAACGGTGGAAAAATTAATTAAACCTTGTGTAAGAAGCAATATTAATTCAGCAGCTTAGGTGAGGACGTAAGTAAGGCATGCATGATTTCATCAATAAAAAACTCAAACCTCATTGGTCGCCGCAATACATGCAAGTGGCCATGCATGGGTACAAATTTATATAACTATATATAAAATTGAGTGATAGCATATGGAATTAATATATGGATGACTTAGGTGGCATTGAAAGATGAGATGGCGAATTGTTATTAGTTTAATTTGTCTTTCATTTACTAATGAAATTTATTGGTAGTTTTTTTCACATTTAAAGTGCTCATTATTGCATGCATTTATATGCACAAAAATATTGATTTTTCTATTTTAAAAAATCACATTCATACCCAACTTTCTTCCATTATTTTATCTATTAGAAATTGCTGAAAATTGAAACTACGGAGTAAGATAAGATTTTTCTTTTTGGTGTAATTTTATGACATGGGTACAACAAGAGTGAGATCAACGGGTGATATTTTCAAGTGGAATTTTATATTGCGCTGGTAAAGTGTTATTGGTTAATTTTTTTAATTAAATATTTATTCTTATTATTTATGATTTAAAATTTAAAATATTTAAATATTTTGATATTTTTTCTTTCAGATTTTATTCGGAGCTTTTAGTTCTGCTAGAGCTTTTAAAATTGATTTAATTATAATAATTTCTAAAACGTGTGAGTTGCAATTATTGTCTTAATACCTTGGTCATTACTCTATGATTTTGAAACAAATATTGATTGTTTGACTTTTAAGTCTTGAATTTTGTGCAGAAAAGAACTGTTTGTAATTACCCTTTAAAAGAACAAGCTATGCAACATTTATGTCGTGGATTCAAAAAGATATATTAATATATTATAATATTAATCAAATACAATTTCTTAGAGAGATATTTGGTGGACAATCTATACGTTCATAACTTTATGTCTTGATCATTGAATAAGAGGTTGGTTGGTGGATCATTTTCACTCCATCCGAAGAGGACCCACAATATACAATCAAATATTATCGCAAATTAAAATTTTAAATATCAAATATCAATCGGTATTCTCTTAATCATTACTTTGTAACCGCTCATTCTTTTCATTTTTATTCGGCTTACTCTTTTAAATTTTCATGCTATATTTTTCAAACAATTTGACTTGTAATCTCTCATTATTTTTTTTTTTCATTTTTATTATTCTCACCCTTTTGAATTTTCATGCCAAAAGTTTCTACTTTCAAAAAATTTTAATTATCGATAAAACCTATTTGTTTTAAATATAGTATTAAAAAAACTCAAACATTTTTAACTATAATGTGGAAATTTTTTTAAAATTTATTTATTTCATGATTAACATATTATACATTTGTAAGAGCTTATAATTTTTTGAGTAATCCGATATTTATAGAAGAAACTTTTTAAATGAGCAAAATAATGAAACACTAAAATCTTTGTTGTATTGTAGGACAGAGATGTTACACATATAAATTAGAAGATTGAATTACTCTCTTTTGTGCCAATTTTCTTACTGTGATTCATCTTATTTCATGATTCTCATGGTTCTTTTTTTTTAATTTTTTTAATGTCATTCACTTCATTTTTATTAATCACGAAATTATCTAACATATGTATATCAATTGATAAGAGAGAAAAAATAAAAAGTTGATAAATAGATAAATAATAAATCACACGAACACATTCACTAAAAAGATAAATCAACAGTCCCTGCATTGCACGGGTATAGCACTATTGGCATTAAATTTTTAATGTATGATTGACAGGTGTTACATCACTATTGACTTTTTTTTCCTTAATTTTAGTTAGCCCATTATTACATGTTAGTTCTAAATTAAAATAATAATAGTAATAAATATTTGATGTACACTTTTAGTCAAACAAGTTTTAAACATAAAAAATGTTTTACAATTAAATTAAATTTGTGAATGGTAATAATTGAAGATTTACGTACTCTATTATTTATAGGGTTTGAGAAGTTAAAAATGGATTTGGCATGCAATAAAATAGGAATGAAAGTATTAATATTTTGTACAATTATTTTGGTTGTTACAAACATTGCATAAAGGGTAATAATAGTCATAAAATCAATGTAAATTAATACAGTTATAATAATAAAAATATGTAACTAGGCACACTAAAAAGGCACAAATGCACAACATATTAACATTAACAAAGTAATGCACAATTATTGTATATGCATATAAATCCAAACCATGTATGAAAAATAAAATATATTATAATATTACGATTAGATTACAAAGACCCTAAAAAGATAATAACACTACAAAACTTCAACACATGCCCGTGCAAAGCACGTGATGTACACTAGTTATATCCAGTTTATGAGTCCTTCCTAGGGCCGAGCAGGACCGGGAGCGCGGTCCAAAAATTTGGATTCAGCTCCAGTTCCAGTTGGAACCGAGTCAAAAAAATCTGGATCGGAATCGGTTGGGACTAGGGTCAAAATCGGGTACACCCAACAAGCTAGCTAATCGATCGTTCAAAATCAAATTTAATAAAGTGGCAACTAAATATTTATCTTGCATGAAAGTCCAATTGGTTAGCCAATAAATAATATGTCATTTCATCCAAGAATTCAAAAATAAAAACCCTATTCTGATAGTATTATACATTAATAAAAAGATCTAGTAATATCAACGTATAGCCAAAAATTATGGCGGCATCAGAAGAATAACACCTGACGTCAACAGAAAACTAGGTAACTCAGATTTTTTTTCAAAAAAAACTTAATTGGACTGAACCGACTAACGGATCTAATTTCGATTCTAAGTTTTCAAGACCCGACTCTGGACCCGATTGCAACCAGTTCTAGAATTTCTGACCCAATTCAAACAGGTTTAGATACTGACCCAGTAGGTTCGAACTAGAACCAAGGTCGGAACCGGATAACCGATTTTTTTGATGAGCCCTTGTCCTTCCCATGTGCCCTTGTCCTTGAATAGGAATCATTCCAACCCCAATATCTTGACGAAGAAAGATATTCTAAAGATATATGGGTACTATAGTTAACCTTTTTTGGGGGTATATAAGAGGTACAAGTTAATGTAGGGAAAATTTGAATTTGGATATCTAACGATAAATATAAAGAATTTACTGATTGTGGTAATCAATATTTATGTTTGTTAAGAAAAGTAGAGGTTGTGGCCAATAGCAAATAAACAAATTTATTTGACTTGGGAACGACGGTCAAAGTTGTAAGGGGGTTGACCACTTACCTAAAATCGAATTTGTTCACCCAATGCACACCAGGGACTTGTGAGCAATCGATTGCTAATTGTCCAAACGATGTATTGAAATGAACAACAGTGAAAATCGTTGAAGAATTATCCAGAATAAGGAGTTTAGGATAAGATTTTGGAGGAGTGTGTTTTTGTATTTGTGTGAAACAATGACAGCAGGCTAAATTTATAGTGAAAGGACGACAACAAAAATGGCTAGAATAATAAAGGCTAATTTGGTGGTTAAAAATAGGCAACAATTGTGCTAATTTGGTAGAGTAAAATCAACATAATTATGTTGGGAATAATTGTAATAATCTAAACGAAATCAGTGAAGATTACCTGCCAAAACTAATTGCACTAATTTCTCTCTCTTTCTTTTAAATCAAACTCTAACAACATTAATTTGCTTACGCCGTGTTTGGTAATAGTGCTTCGAGTAGCGCCTAGTGTTTAGACCAAGTTAATACACTAATCTGTCAATTTTTAGTGTTTGGTAACCAAGTGGTTTGACTAGTATTTCAAGTAGCATTCAATATTTTTGGCAGCATTTTTGAAAAACTAACAGTATTAGCTTTTAGCATTTAGAAGCAACGTTTCTTATTTTTTGGCCAAAAAATATCTGTTAAATTTTTTTATATCAATTGGGCCTTAATCAAAAGTTTTGTATATCCGACCCAAAACCAGTTGCCAATTGGTGGAGTAACTCACAAGTTTATACATATGCTCAAACCCTTCAATTTTATCAATGTGGGACAACACCCACTTTCATATTCTCTGTGTTTTTATCAATGTAGGACAATATCTACTTTCATACTTTAACAATGTCCTTTAGAAATTTTATATTTGAAAATTATTTATATCCTTTTACATCAATTTACATTAATCAGCTAACCCAACTGTTAAATTTACCGAACAAATTTATTTTAACAGTTCATCTAAATAACTATATGCTAACAGCTAAATTAGAAACCCTATCAGCTATCTAAACACTTATCTGCTACCTGAACCGCTATCCGCTATTTTAACAGCTAATTTTGCCGAACAGAGCCTTAATGTGTGTGTGTTAAAACAAAACAAACCACTTAAAATTTTGACAAGTGTCGTTCTCATAAAATATCTTAAATAATTAATTTTTTATTTTTAAAAAAAATGAGTTAGTTAATTATAAATAAAAGATTTTCTTTTAGAAAAAGACTATAAAATTTGTTACAATTATGAATGTCATTTTCCAAATTGAAAAAAGAGACACTACTTAGTAATGATAAAATATTATACAATATCACTTTTAATCAAAAAATGTATTATATTAGTAATAATATTTTCTATGTGATGAACAACAGTATACTGTATTATAACATTGTAATTTTTGCAAATAGAATAGCCACAAAAAAGAGTTAATTAACTTCAGATGTTATGATGTAAAAGTGTATTAATTTTTGATAACATTCATCAATGAATTCGAAACCACCCCATTTAAACATTTGATGAAGATCAACACGCATTCGTTAGAATTCAAATTTCCATCTCCACATTGAGCCTTCTTTAGTTTTGCATGCAAATACCATACCCACTTTTATAATAAGTTAGTTGTTTAAAAACTTATAAACATTTTTCTTTTCTATAACGTATTTAGATCAATAGTTAAAGATGTATCACTAAAAGGATTTCTTAACACACATTATTATTGTAATATGTGAAAATTTATCAGTTTTATTTTATAATTTTTAGTCTATTAGAGTTCAAGCGAGTACTAATAATTTTTCATCATATGATTATAGTCTTTTTAACTTGCACAAAAAATTATATAACATTAACAAGAAAAAAAAATTACAGTGATATTTTTAATAGAAATTTGTAACATTTTTCTATATAGAAAGAAATTACACTTTTTACAAGGAAAAAAATCATGGAAGATTAATAAAAAAAAATTATACAGGATTCATGATAAGGCAAGAAGTCATATGAGATTTTAGAAGGAAAAGGTAAAAGGAGATTAAAAAGGGAGGGAGACATTCTGTATTCGCAGTAGATTAAAATGGAAGATAATCCTCTGAGGATTTTCTAATTAATGGGAGAAAATCTTCCTAGATTTTAGAATATATATATATATATATATATATATATATATATATATATATATATATATATATATATATAGACTCGTTCTTTGGAAAGCTATCTAAAATCTTGGAAGATTTTCTCCCATTAAGGTCCTGTTCTTTTTGTGGGTCAATTCTAAAATACCAACCTCAACCTACTTCAATCCACCTCAACCTTAACCTACCTCAACCAACTTCGACCCTTTTACCCACCGCAATTTACCTACGAAAAGAACAGGCCATTAGGGGGAAAAAAAATCCTCAGAGCCCTCATCCTTCTGTTTGGTCCCCACCCATGGCTGGGTGTCTTAAGTTAAACTTCAATGGAGGCCGGATGGGGGATTCATTTTGGGGATGGGGGTTAGGTAAATAGGTTTATTCTTGTTGTTTGTTAGGTTACTTGCTTTATTGGAATGGAAATTGTGGTAGGATCAGCATATATTTGTTGCCTTTAATATTGAAAGTTTTTTGTGGGCAATTTTGAGCTCACTTGGGTCGCTTGTTTATGAAGCTCTTTGATTCTGATTTCCCCCTTCTCCTTTTGAAATCTCCAATGAGAACTTTTGTATTATTTACAGATTTGAGTCTTTGATAATCTAAATATAAATGTATCTGAATTTGATGTTACTAAGGTATCGGTAGAGTATGATGCTTGGGAAAATGCAAAGTACCATATCCAAGGTTCAATCATGTAAGCTACTTTGATCCCGGTACTTGTTGTGAAACACCAACAATAAAACCATTTATCTAAAACCCATTAAAAGGAGGGGGGGGGGGAGAGAACCTACCATATGGGCTCCAGACTTTTATACAGGATTTGAAAGTTTTGTTATCATGTAATGCTTATATATTAAAAAGTACTACTCATAAACATCTTAATGCATTAGTATTACTCTTTATCATTAACCCAATAGAGAGACTTTTGAATGTTGGCATTTGAAAGTGTAGAATTTTATGGTATTTATGGTTCTTTATGTTAATTCAATCGATAGAAGAGAGAATTGGAGTAAATTATGAATGTATTTTCTGTGTCGAATATGCTAGTACAATGGGATTATATACAAGTGAGATGCTCTGTAAATAAGGCAACCGAAATAATTTTATATAATAATATATGATTCTAGGATCAATCTACACAAGAATAATGCCCCAATATCATATTCATTTTATGTCGTCAACACCCCCCCTCAAGCTCAAGGTGGAGGAGGAAAACTGAACTTGAGCTTGGATTTCAAGTCTTGAAAACATCTTGGCAAGTGAGCTTTGATGATCACATCAGCCACTTGATCAAATGTAGAGACATAAATGAGATGAAGATCATTTACTGCAAGATGATGTCGAATAAAATGACAATCGACTTCGATATGTTTGGTTCTCTCATGAAAGACATCATTATGTTCAATTTGAATGGCACTTTGATTATCACAATAAAGAGGGGTAGGTGAGTGCTGAGTAGCACCCATGTCGGCTAATAACCATCGCAGCTAGACAAGTTCAGAAGTTGTATCTGCAAGAGCACGGTATTTCGATCCGCTTTAGTGCTAGAGCGAGCAACCACTGTTTGCTTCTTACTACGCCAAGAGATCAAAGAATTGCCCAGGAAAAAACAATAGCCAGTAATGGAGCGCCTATCAGTAGGATCTCTAGCCCAATCAGAATCCGAATAGGCGCGTAAGTCAAGTGGTGAGTTAAACGAGAAGTGAAGACCGTGAAACAAAGTACCTTTAATATAACGAAGAATGCGAAGAACTGCCGCATAATGACTCGTACGAGGTGAAGACATGAATTGACTTACAATATGAACAGCATACGCAATATCTGGATGAGTGACAGTTAGGTAGATGAGGCTGCCAACAAGTTGTCGATAAAGCATAGGGTCTTTGAGTGGTACACCATCAGTTGGAGTGAATCTGACATTGGCTTCAATAGGTGTTGGAGCTATTTTTGAATCTGTGAAGCGTGCTCTGGACAGCAAGTCAGTGGCGTATTTGGCTTGACTAAGACAGTAGCGATCAGAATTAGAAGATACTTATAAGTCCAAGAAATAACTCAAATTACCAAGATCCTTCATTTCAAAATGTTGACTAAGGAAGGATTTGAGTTCAGAAATTCCATCCATATCATCCCCTGTAATTATCATATCATCCATATAAAGGAGTAACAGAATCCAACCATTGTTAGTGCGACGAACAAATAGTGCATGATCATAGGAACTGGATGAAAATCCAAACTGACAGATAGTAGAGCTAAACTTGGAAAACCAAGCTCGAGGAGCTTGCTTTAATCCATATAGTGCTCGACGAAGTCGACAAATCGTGTTGGGCGGATGGTCATAACCTGGTGGAGGTCTCATGTAGACTTCCTCTGTGAGATCTCCGTGAAGAAAAGCGTTCTTCACATCCATCTGAAACAATTCCCATTTCTTACTAGCAGCAACAGCAAGTAAACTGCGAACCGATGTGAGCCGAGCCACTGGTGCAAATGTTTTCTCATAATCAATACCGTATTCTTGATTAGATCCTAAAGCCACCAAATGAGCTTTATACCTTTCAATCTCACCATTAGAGCGGGTTTTGATTTTGTAGACATATTTGCACCCTATTGCAGTTTTACCCGGTGGCAATTCAACTAAATCCCTAGTGTGAGACTTTAGCAAGGCTTGCAATTCCTCTTCCATGGCTTGCTGCCAGAGAGGATCAGATTTGGCTTCTAGATATGTCGAGGGCTCATAAAGAGATGCAACGGTGGCATAAAGTTGGTAGTCACTTAGATAACCAGGAAGTTGACGTACTCTTTCAGAGCGCCGAAGTTCTAAGTTAGTGGAAGATATCTCAACAGGCGCTGTGGAGGATGTTGCATTATTGCTTCCTGTTTCAGACAACCCAAGCAGATCGCTGGTGGGGCTATCAGCATAAGACTGTGGGAGGGATGACTCAGCCGCTATAGGCTCAATTGAATCAAGACTACCATCACTAGTGTGAGCATCATTGTTTTGATCATCATTTGGGAATAAATCACACAGGGGGTTTGTGAAAAATTGTGTCATTGGACTAGATATATGGAAGTCAGAGAGAGCTGAGAACATTTTATGCTTCCAAAACACAACATGATGGGACACCCGAACACGTTTAGAAATAGGGTCCCAACAATGATAGCCTTTATGCTCAATTCCATACCCAAGAAAGCAACACAATCGAGCTCTTGGTTCTAACTTGGTATATTCATGAGGCTGTAGAAGCACAAAGCAAACACATCCAAAAACACGAAGGATACTATAGTCAGGAGCTGTACCAAAAAGCCGCTCATGTGGAGATTGATTTCCAATGACAGGAGATGGAATAAGATTTATGCTGTAGATAGCAGTAAGCACAGCTTCTCCTCAGAACACTTCTGGACATACTGCAGATACAAGCAATGCTCGAACAGTATCTAGAATATGACGATATTTCCGTTCTGCTCTCCCATTCTGTTGAGAAGTTTCAAGGCAAGAGTGTTGTAGCACAGTGCCATTTTGAGCCAGAAAACTCAAAAAATTCTTTTAATGATGAATAAATGTCTTGGAGTAATGTTGATTCTTTCTTTGTTTTCTTTTTTTCCCCTGTTCTAGGGGGAGGGGGGACCAACGTAATAAATTTATTGGATAAAAGAGGCAAAATTCTACCATAATTAAATTGTTTTTTCAACTATGATAATAGCTAAATACAAACCGTTGATTCAAAAATGATAAATCTAAACCGTTCAAATTAGTAACCTGTTACCTACTAAACAAGTTAACTCACTATTTTTCTCTGTTCCCTTCCTCTTTTTTGAGGTCAGTTATTTTTGTCCATTCCTCTCTATCTCTTTCTCTCTCTCTAGCCAAGTTGAAGCAGAGCTCCTTGGTATTGGTAACATCACTGTCAATTTCAGTAATGTCAATGCCCCCATTTCGACGCCATTGATGTCCAGGTTTCTCTCTTTTTCTTTTTCTTACTAAATTTATGATTTTTTCCCCTTTTGTTCTCCTTTTGCTATTCTCTCCATTTGAAGCTAATTGTCCAGAATTCAAGATCAGAGAGAAAGAAAGAGAAAGAAAGATGTTTGGGATTTTCAGACAGAAGCCCAGCAAAGAGGAAGCCATGAAGGAGCTTCGTGGTAACTTAGCCCTCTTCGGGATGTCCATCACCTGCGTTAGGCTCGCTCCTTACCTCCTTCATTACTTCCAGAAAGAAGAACTCCAATTGGATCTTTAATATGCTCTGGTCTGGTATCTCTTTTTTAGTTGGTCAACTTACTTTTGGCTTTTTCCCTTAACGGGCAAGAATTTCCATAACTGGGCAATCACTTGTGTGGCTAATTGGGTATGAACTTTAAGAGTGGAAAGAGGCTTTTTTTTTTCTTTTTTTACTTGAAGTGTGGTGTTTTCTGGATTGAGTTCGATTTGTAACTATGATTCTTCAATTAAATTTGATTTTGTCAATTTTGATTTGACTAAGTTGGGATTTTGGAAGTCAAATTCAACTGTATTTTGGAGAGAGAAAGAAGTAGCGGCGGACGCAGGGAGAAGATAGAGATGAAGATGAGCTTAACCAGAAAGAAGAACTCCTGCAGATGGCTGATGCCATTTTTTGCATGTTTTCTGGATTGTGTTGGAGATGGTGGGTGGTGATGATGATTGATAATGGTGGGGAAAGAGAAAGGGAAGCACAGGGGTTGGGGGGAGAGAGTCCCTGCAGAAATGGAAGCTCGCGTGGCTTTGTTGTCATATAGGTGACCGGTTACAACAAGTTACCTTCAATCAAACCAACGGCCATGATCTCATTGTCAAAAATCAACGGTCTTGAGAAGAATTTATTATCATAATTGAAAAAAAAAAAATCAACTATGGGAGCACCTTCGATAAAAGAGTGATCTTATGTTCTTTGTGAGTGGCTGTTCCATTTTTGTTTTTACATAATTGATTGCATTATGTTGTCTTTTATAACTCATTCAAAAGTAGAGGAAAATAAAAGAAAAATCATGCAATTAACGGATAATTATATAATAATATGAAGCGGTTTTTATAGGCTACAGTTACATAGATTTTCAAAGGAGCTATCAACTTTGCGTCAGCGACTGATCTAGAGTTTCAAATTAGGGGTGTCCACCTATGAACGTTCATTACCATCTCTTTAACACTCATTAATAATAAAACCGACTTCACTACCACCTGCATTCGGCTTTTTCAGGTTGTTTTCTTTTCAAATGTCGCAAAATGGAATTGGATTAATCTATATAAAACTGGAAAAAAAAAAAGAAAACAAACTCAGCTATGGAATCAACTAATCAAGCAATACATTGCAAGCACAAGTCACGTATGAAATCTGAAATCAACTAATCAACTAATTACATTTTCATGTAGCACAAGTCACCTAGCAAATTCTTCCTATTATTCAAATTTCATCGACACACAACATTACAACAACACGAAGATTTGCCAACACAACATTGCAACTTTACAAAAGCATAAATTCATATAATGTATTAACATAATAAATTGATAACAAATTAACAATATTTAACCAATCCACTAACCAAATAATTTCACTAAACAAATAAACAATCTTAATCTAGGCAATACAAGCTAAGAAACAACTAAGCAAGATTGCGAGAAATTGGAAGTAATTCAAGCAAAACAAAATTTAATTTTAACTGTTCAAGTTTGAATCGAAAGTTCAAAACCCTAATCTGAGGTTGACTCAGCAGTGGGCATTGGGGGGGGGGGCATTGAATTTGGTGGCCGGTGGGGATGCTGGCATGGGGCTAAAGCCTGAAGGGCCTGAGGTGATGAGTAGAGCAAAAGATGTCGAGTGGAAGCGAAGAAGACCTGAAGTCCGAAGAGGCGAAGAAGGCTAGAATGGAGGCGGTTTTCAGTTTTCCGGTGGCCAGTGGTGGAGGTGTCAAGCATGCACAGCCAAAGTAGAGGAAGAGGATGTGTGAGTGGAGGTTGGAGGTCGAGGGGTCGAGTAAAGTGACGCAGCAAGCATTGAGAATCGTGAGGCTCGAGACTCTGAGAGGCTCTTGGAGTCAAACGACCACACTGGCCAGACCAATGACCACACGCGCATTTTGCTTCAATGTGATTTCATTTTTTTTAAGTTAGGCGCTGCTCGGTTGGAGTGGACGGCTACTAAAGTATTTCTTTTGAGCCGGTCCAATTACAATAATTAAAGGTTTTTTGGGCCACTTTTAGGAGTGTCCATTACCAATTTACATCGGGACCTTAAATTAGCTTATTAAGACATTTTTTGGTGACACCCCTAACCTGGCCATAGATTTGCCCCTGATTTGTGTGTTATTTCGTATATTAACAAATATATCAGGTATCGTGTAAAACTCTAAATAGAAAAATGAGGGAAAATAAAATTATTTTTATATCAATAAAAAATTAGGTGGTATTGTTAAATTTTACGGATGTTAAAAATGGGTGCCTTGTAAAATATTTCTGAATATGTCATTGCATGATATATACAAATTAGTAAGAGTCATCACTATACTAATACAAATGATATATTGTTAAAATGTATATAGATCTACCACAAGAAAATGCATTAATGGTGGGAAAATTAAACCTTGTGTAAGACGTACTATTAATTGGGTAGCTTAGGTGAGGACGTAAGTGAGGCATGCATTCGTCAATCAGAAACACACAACTTATTGGTCAGCTCAATTCCTGCAAGTTGCCATGCATGCGATTGTAACATTCCAATTGGATGGAATCATGATGCATGAATTGGCTAAACATCCCAGCACAGGTTGATATTTTAAAATGTATATATCTTATAATTCCAATTGGATGGAATTATAAGATATGAAAGAAAAGTCATTGGGTTGATAAAGAGATCGAACAACAAAGAAGGCCGATCATATATATATTAGAATTTATGGGGGATTTGAAATTAAAATTATGAAAATAGCTAAACATCTAAGCACAAGTTGACATTTTAGAGAGACCTTTCCAAATTACCCCCCAAAAAAAGAAAGATAATGTGGGCATATAATTAACTTCCTTGTTTGGACATATAAGATGTACATGTTAATGTTAGGAAAATTCGAATTAAGATTTCTAACTATGATTATAAAGATTTTACTGACTATGGCAATTGACACTTACATTTATTAGGAAAGCATAGGTCGCGACAAATGGCAAATAAACAAACTTATCAGATTTAGAAACGGAAGTTAAGGCTGTGGCGTGGTTGATCGCTGACCTAAAACAAAATTTGCTCACCCAACTGCACACTGGGGACTCGTCAGTAATCAATCTTTAGAGATACACAGCTAGTTATCTAAATGGTATATTGAAATGAACAATGGTGAGGATGGTTGATCAATTGGCCAGAATGACGAGCTTAGGAGAATGTTAAGGAAGAATGTGTTTTTTTGTGTGTTTGAAACTATTATACAGGCTGAATTTATAGTAAGAAGAGGACAACAAAAATAGCAAGAATGGTATGGGATGATTTGGTGGGGAAAAAAATCAGATCTGATTTACTTAATTCGATGGAGGAAAATCATGATATTATATTGAGAATAATTGCAATAATTAAAAAAAATCAATAAAAATTACTCGCCAAAAGTAGTTACACTAATTCCTCTCTCTTCCTTTTGAATCAAACTCCAATAACGTTAATATGCTTAATTAGCTAGTAAAATACCTAAGACTACTAAAAATTCTTAATATTCCGACGGAAAATGCCAACTGAAAAAGAGACCGTCGCACGGGCCGACAGACATGATGACGGAAAGATGAAAAAAGCGAACAGAGCCGGCGGAATCTCCGACGGACCCTGAATCCGTCGGAGATTCTGACGGAATTCTGGCTATCCGTCGGAATCCTAGCGGAAGGCCGACGGTCATTCCGTCGGACAGTGAGTCAAAGTTGACCCAAGCTCTTGTGCAGGAATGAAGAAAAATTTTTTTTAAAAAAGGCTTTTGACGGAATATTCCATCGGACACTTCTTAAAAGCTCCACCCGAGCTTTCTTTCCTCATTTCGGGCATTTTGAGTTTCGAACCAAAGAGAGAGAGAGAGAGAGCGTCCGACTGTACCACTGCCATCGCCACCTCAGCACGCCGCCGGTCATCCTCACCTTCCACCGCCATTTGTGGCCCTTGTCATCTTATCATTTCAAGTAAATGGCATTAGTTAAGTATGTAGTAGATTTTGTGATTGATTTCAAAATTTTGAGTTCGAATTTAACAATTGTGTGATTATTGGTTGTGGTTGTAGAAATTTTATTGACTAATTTATTGATTTTGGGTTTTGAATTTGGTTTTGTTCATGTGAATGTGAAAGTAATTATTCAGTATTACGAGTAATTATTGAGTGTTATAACAATCATTTTTTTAATCAGAGGTGAGTAGGTCAATTCATTGGATTCTCATCTAAGACAATTCAATGGGCCTTCAAGGGCTTAAGAGGAGGGGAGACTCAAGCACAAGGCCCAATTAAGCTTCCAATACAAATCATTTCGACAAGAATTTGTGCACTTTTCAGGTATTCAACCCAAGTCATCGTCTAGATGGAATCTAGAGGAGAAGTCAAGATGCCAGATAGGCTACAAGCTAATTGGTAAAAAGAAGTAATAATTCGAGTTCAAATTCTCCTTGTATCACACTTCGAACTTCCTTTTATATCAAAAATT
Source organism: Carnegiea gigantea (assembly GCA_029747015.1). Lineage (NCBI taxonomy): Eukaryota > Viridiplantae > Streptophyta > Magnoliopsida > Caryophyllales > Cactaceae > Carnegiea > Carnegiea gigantea. The sequence continues at coordinate 22,015 of JAKOGI010004054.1, forward strand.
CTATATTATAATTTAAATATATATAGTTGTTGCTTATGTGACACAATGAGAGGAATTTTAGGTTCATGTGGTGCATCTACACTCTTTCCCTCCTTCTAGCTTATGTTTAAATTTCAAACATTGCAAAGGAAGACCTCAAGATATTGTATGCAATGATAAATAGAACATAAAATCTTTACACCTTATGGTAATCATATTAAATATTATTTCCTTGTAAAAATAGATATTCAATCATCAATATATGATAGACATATGACAATTTCCATTAGTACATATTGTCTAAATTAAAGACACAACAAAAAATATGTAAAATCCCGCCACCCCCAAAAAAAGCTTCAACTCCGTTAAAACCAAATCGTGAAAGTGAGGTTGTGTATAAAGTCACAATGTATGATTGTATACGGAGTGAAATTTTGTGGTTTATTTGTTCAAGCTTTCATATAATTTTTGGTTGATTATCAACCAAATCTCTATTTTGTCGAGGTTTGGTAACCCCCCGATTTTGTGGTTTTTAGTTTTTTTTTCTCATTGAGAAAAAAGTTAGGAAAATTTATATTTCTTCACTGGATCCTTCTGAATCTCCCCTCCCACAACAAGAAAAATTGTACACTATGTTCTAATTCATTCTCATTTCTTTTATTGTTCTCCCAAGTTTGATGTATATATTTTAGGTGGTCGCTTGGATATTGTATAATTATGCACAATTGACTGAAAAAGACAACCATATTTTCTATTACCAGCATTACCGCCTCAATTAGTTATTATCACTAACACTATCTTATGGTTCCAATGTCGTTCCCATAACTTGCTAATTGATGATGGAGTATTGAAGCCTTTTCTTCTTAACTTCCCCTATTTGAGAACATTTTGATTAATTATTAAAAGAAATCCTTGTAATCATATTAAATATTATTTTCTTATAAAAATAGATATTCAATCATCAATTTATGCCGACGTATAACAATTTCCATCAATATAAATTAGCTAAATTAAGGATCCTTCTAAATCTCCCTCCACCACCGAAAAAAGTATGCTATGTTCTAATTCATTCTCATTTCTTTTGTTTTTCCCCCAAGTTCGATGAACATATTTTAGGTAGTCACTTTGACTTCATATAATTTTGCTTAATTTACCAAGAAAGACAACCACATTTGCCTTTATCAGTATTAGCGCATCACCGCCTCAATTGTTTATAACATTATCACTAACACTATTGTTGGCGCGGTTTGGCTGGTTAAATCAACTCAGAGGGGGGTGAATAGGGTGATGATCAAAGTTACAAAATAATCGAAATAGAAAATGTGGAAAACTAAATGTGGATAAAAGACACAATTTATAGAGGTTCAGCCATGCTAAGTCCTCTACCCACAGGCGCCCCTCGCCGATGGGATTTTGAATATTTTTCTTTTATTAGGTCGGTCGATTATACACGATTCACTAATCATACAACATAAAAATTGACCCTACAACTCTAGGTGTCCCAAGGACGCGTTGCTCTCCAACCGTACTTGGGTAGTCGGCCCTTCGACTAATTAACCCAACCCAATGCAAAGAAATATAACAAAATATACTTTATAACAAGAACTAAATAAACACAATAGATATGCCAATATAAGTTCGATGTATCTCTCAACGTCTTCTTCTTAATTTGCAAGTGTAACTCTCTTTCTTCTTGTTCTTTGCTTATGCTATCTTGTATTGGTTTCAGCTACAAGGACTTTCCCTTTTTATAGCAAATGGAATTGAAGCAGCCGTTATATTCAAAAAGGGAAAGAAAATTTTCAACTGGTCTTCAAACCCTTAGAGCCTAGCTTCAAGGCCTTGAACTGTGGCTGATTTTCAGCAATAATAGCTCTCAAAATCTTCAACGGCCAATTGCTAATTCTTCAATAACTAATTGCTGATTCTGCTTGAGGATTTAGCTTATCAAATCTGTTAGTTGCTATTTTTAGGCCAAGTAACAACTAGAATTTAATTTCAAAAGATATGGCTATGTTTAGAGAATCATAATCTCATATTCAAATTTGAATTACACAATATAATAGCACAAAGATTACATATTCAAATTTAAATTTTAAATCATCTCCAGATATTATGGCAACTTATATCAACTCAATTAAGTAATATGCACTAGTATGCCAATATTCACTTAGAATTATACCAATATGCACTAGCATGCCAATATATCAATTGGTTAATCTCTTGTTGTCTTTCATCAAAACATATTAACAAACTCATAGTGAGTTTCAAGAAATCTAACAACTATCTTATAGTTCCAATGACGTCCCCATGAACTTGCTAAGACATCCCATTGACTTGCTAATTGATAATCTTGATAATGGGTAGGTTTTAGTTTTGAGTTTAAACTCTATGTGGAAGAAAACATATTGCTCAAGTATTTGGTTTGGACTCTATGTGTTTTTTCTTTTTATTTATCTTCTTTTTCATCCATCCCATTGACGATACATATTCTATTATTATTTTATTTTTCATATTTGAGAAAGATTATGAAGACGGTTTTACATTTAAGACAATTTGGAGATTCTACTAACTTGAAGACTTAAATTTTAGTTTTAAAATAGATATTTATTCCATGTACGTTACTCTGTGAAGATTTGTTCAACAAGATACTAAAATTCTTAATTAAATTCACCATTTTTCATTTAATGTTGAGGTGAAAGCCAACTAAATTCTATAAATTAATCATAATGTCTTATTTAAATTCAAACATTTTAAACTAATTATATTAACCTTAATTTTCATTTGAAGACATTCAATTTCCACCAACTAGCTAGCAATATAAAATCAAACAATATTGAAAAAATTAGTCACTATATGTTAGCATGACTTGGGCATCATCAAATAATATGACCCTCCATACTCTTCATGAAAAGTAAATCAATAACACAGTTGATAAATAAATAAAATCCCCTACCGTAGTGTTATAAATTGGCATTTCTATATCATATTGTAAATCAAGAAAACATGCATATAATCTTTCATCCTTTTTAGAGATTTGCTTTGTTATAAGACAACCCACTACATAAGTGCACACAATATATTTTAGTTTGGGAAGTTTCACTACTCACTAATTATAAGGAAGCAGTAAGATATATTTTTAAAAAAACATTCATGTGCCAAAAAGAAAAAGAATAAATAAATGTTTACATATACATTCCCTGATATAAGATCATGTTTTTAATTGATGTGGCTTGATTTGCTTCTGGTTCATGTGGGATTTTATTGACTTTGTTCTATAAGATTTTCTTGCTAATTAGAAATTTGGAGGAAAAATCGAGTTAGGATCGAGTAGGTACCTCTTTCGAGATACATGAAGCTGGGTCATTAAGGTTTGAATTTAGAATGCCACGTTACATTGGTTAGGTCCATGAGATACTTATGTTGATAAATTAAACTACTGCATAAATTTTCATGTTTTCACATGGAAATGTAATTCAAGTCTTAATGACAACTCTCATCAGAAAATACATGTGTTAACTAAGAAAACATAATTTGTATTTTCATATTATTATTATTATTATTATTATTATTATTATTAATTGGAAGGACATTCATACAAATCTATTATTAATATGCCTCTTTTTTCTGTGAATCACAAAGAATAAAACTTTTTTTATTTTACAATAAGATTTTTATTTGCAAATATCCGTCCAATTACGTGTGCACAAACCAGTTATATATAATTGAAAAGTATAATTATACATCAAAAATTGTTTTTACCGAGACACATAATAAACAGTAATAATTCTCCCGATAATCTCAAATTAAGAAAATAAAAGGCTCCTCAGGCCTCCACATTCATTTATTTTTAGAAAGTAAAGGCCTCTATGTCCAATAAACCATTTGCCTTGCGCGAAATAGATTACTTAGTACATTTTTTGAAAACAATCAATTGGATTCGGCATTTTCCCCAAATCGCATTTTTCCCTAGCTAAGTAAAATCCATTCCACTCTGTACCATTTTAAAGCACACACTAAACATGACATGTCAACCAACCAAATGCCCTCATAACCAAAGCCTATATCATATTCCTAAAAATACATTATTATAATCATACCATTATTGTGGTGACGTGACCGCTTACATATTAATTGTTCCTGCTGAGTCGTGGCTTCAGTGTTAACAGATGATTGCAGACTTTGCAGTTTCCTAGGTTGCATTCATGCAGGTTTGAAAATTTTCCTACTTGGCCTGTATCAATTTCTTAACGTAAGTAAGGCTTTCTTTGGTTTTTTTTTTTCAAGGAAAAAAATTCTAATGTGAGTATTAATATCATGATCATCACAAATTAAATTAAATTTAAAATCAAAGTAAAAATAAATTCAAATAAATCATGGATTTCATTATCCACGTACAACATTATAGAAATATTTATATCGAACAATCTAATGAGATATATAAACTATGACATGTATCAAGAGAAAAATATTAAATAACTAATAACCTCAAAGAAGATATATTATAGCATGTGGGAGTTTATAATATCAACTTTTTTAGGTTTTTCAAATTTACTAGGACTACTAGTTAGTTCCTCGTCAAAGAAATAATCAAATAAATCGATTTAAGGGCTTGTTTGGAGAGAAAATGATCAATAATCCTAGCATATCTAATGAAGAGTTCATACACAACTGCTCTTCCAAAGTGATGGTCAAACATAGGCTCAAGCACAGCTCTATGCATCTTGGCAATTCTCTCCCCTCTTGTTTCTTCCAAGGATTCCATTTTCTCTCCTCCATCCCATTCAACTTCGAAGGCTTCAAATCTATCCAATGAAAAAGAGGCCTCTTCACCAATCATTTGCTTTAGTTCTTCAAGGCATGGTGCATAATATGGAACATTGAAAGAATCCACCCTCTCCTCATCAAGAATGCCCTGCAAGATATTATGATTCAAAAATATATTACAGTAAAAGGATAATCTAAAGTAATACTAATGATCAATACGAAAGGAAAAAGAATAAAATAAAATGAAATGGCAGTTACCTCAGAAACCATAGTCATGAGAGTGGAGGCAATGAGGTCCGAAAAAGCACAAGCTATTTCACAAATGGGATCAGTTGAAGACCTGCCTGTGAATGCCAGCACCATGCGACCCCCAGGAATCACTTCTTCTGATCGACATTTCAGAAATGACATAAAATCCTTTCGAAATTGCAACATGTATGCACTTATCACTGATTTTGGACTTGTCTTTGACAAGTATATCTTCCCTTTGTTCACCATTTCTCCATGTTCTTTACCATCCAGTCCCGTTGGAACCTACACAAATTTTTAAACATGCATATACACACACGCAACCAGATTAGTCCAACGTTAATTGATCGAGATTTCTTCTTGTTGACTTCATAGTGTTTTTGGATTCTTTTAGAGATTTTTATAGTTCGCGCCTAAAAATACCGCCGAGTTTTTATTTTATTTTTTTCCAACCTGCCACTTCTTATTTTTTTTAACCCTCAATGCCACTATGTTTTGTATTTTGGGAGGACCATGCCACTAAGGCACTAAGTTATTTCTTTCTTTCCAATTTGTCACTTAGTGATGATCACTGGGTACCAAATTGAGGGGGCACAAAATATAGTTTTATTAAGGGGAAAAAATCAACTTGATGACAGTTTATAAGAAGAATAAAAAATTAGATGGCATTTTTGGGCATGAGCTCATAATTATTAGATCAATTCATACATATTTCTACCGAATTTAATTTTTACTTATTTCAAACACTTCATATGTGCTCTAAATTGTTTTGAAATTCTTAAATATTTTGACATTGTCCGTCACGCTTTTATAATTTTATTATTCCCCATACGTGTCTGAAACAAAACGAAGCAAAACATAACGTGTTCTCACTTTCAAAACAAACGTTCCATAAATATACCCAGACATGTTAGCTTTAGGTCCAATCTTTTAAGGCCTTGTTACGTACCATCATAACTATTTAGGTTGAGTTGAGTTCAGATCAAATCATACTGTCACATATGTCTTACCTGAGACAGCCAATGCAAGCTAGAAGAAGAGTGGACAATATGCAAGCAGTTGTTAGGTACGATCCTGCCATGGAAGCTCCCAGGCAGGCCAGCAATGAAACAAGGTCCAAAATCGGCACCCTTTTCATCCTTCAATTTCGCATGAAAACTAGCCAAGGAAGCAAACACCTCATTGAAGTCATTCCCTGGCAAGTCATTCAGGAACACCATGAGCTCTGGTGACTTGCGACGGCCGAATTCCAAACACTTTTCAGCCACCGCGTCCAAGATCTCTGACACCGCCATGAGAGCGTTTGGGCCGGAGGAGCAACCAAGCTCTGCGATGGCCATTGTCTCCGGAAAATAGCCAAATTTAGTAAGGTAGTCCTCTATGGCTGCCTCTAAAAATGACTTTGTGATAGATAATACCTTGTTCTGCAAAATTAGATAAAGCAAAATTAAACCAAAATAAATTAGTAGCAGGTTGATCTGCAAAAATTAGTGGCAAAACTAACATCCGATAAAAATGTTTGATTCTAGAATAAGAAAAAGAAAGGAATGAGGGAAGGATTAAAGATAAGATACTTGCCTGAACAGTAGAATTTTTGGCATAACTGGTCTCCCCCTCACCTTTGTTCATATGGAACACTTGAATCATGTCCATCTCTACTGTACCTTTTAATTTGAGGAGAATAGGGGTATCTGAGTTTCTCTCTCTCAATGAATAATGAGTTGTACTTGTATGAGTTTAAGTCAAGAGTGGTGGAAAGCATTTAGACTTCGTTCAGTCCTTAGAAAATTTGATAGAAAGAAAAGTTGAAGGGAAAAAACGTAAAAAAAAAAAAAAAAAGTAGGGAGAAAATGAGTTTTTTTCCCTCTTATTTGGATTTAGAAAAAAGTGCAAAAATCTGGATAAAAAATTTAAATGTTGATGAATTACCTGAATCATGTTGTTAAGCAGTGCGAGATTTGAAAAGATTGGAAATTTTATCCAAACGCCCCTCACAATTTTATGAGGAAAATTTTATTACTTGTTTCTAACAATTTTTCATCTAATTTTTCTCAATATATATATATATTTTTTTATTATGATCTTCTCTAAATCAAATACAATAAAAAAAGTTACTTTCTCAAATTTTGTTCTTTCTACCAAAATTTTCAAAGTCCAAACGGGACCTTTTAGATAGCTTCTCTAAAATAAAAGGACAAAGTAAACATGCTCGATAAATAAATGCAAAATTATAAATGTCTTAAAATAGTGGCGATTCTTTCCTTATTTTTTTTCTGTTCTTTTGGGGGGTGGGGCCAAACAAACTATTTTTTGATTAAATATAACAAACGAAATTAATCTAATGCCTTGGATAAAAGAGTGACCTTCATGTTCTTTGTGATTGGTCGTTCTATTTTTTGTTTTTACATAACTAATTATATCATATTTTCTTTTTATAACTCATTGAAAAGTCTAGGAGAGGAAAATAAAAGAAAAATCATGCAATTAAGGAATAATTATATAATAATATGAAGTGTTTTTTATAAGCATACAGTTATATGGATTTTTCAAGGGAGATACTAAATTTGTGTTGTTATTTCATATAATAACAAACATATCAGGTATTGTGTAAACAGAAAATGAGAAAAAATATAAGTATTTTTAGATGGATAAAAAATTAAGTGGTATTATTCAATTTTGCCGATACTAAAAATGGGTGTCTTGTAAAAAATTTATGAAAGTATTAATGCATGACCCATGCATATTAGTAAGAGTGGTAAGTGTAGTAATATATATGATCTATTCTCAAAATTTACACAGATCTAACATGAATCTCTTTCTTCAAATACATTTATCATGTCAGAGCAAGTCATCTACCACAAGAATAATGCATTAACGGTGGAAAAATTAATTAAACCTTGTGTAAGAAGCAATATTAATTCAGCAGCTTAGGTGAGGACGTAAGTAAGGCATGCATGATTTCATCAATAAAAAACTCAAACCTCATTGGTCGCCGCAATACATGCAAGTGGCCATGCATGGGTACAAATTTATATAACTATATATAAAATTGAGTGATAGCATATGGAATTAATATATGGATGACTTAGGTGGCATTGAAAGATGAGATGGCGAATTGTTATTAGTTTAATTTGTCTTTCATTTACTAATGAAATTTATTGGTAGTTTTTTTCACATTTAAAGTGCTCATTATTGCATGCATTTATATGCACAAAAATATTGATTTTTCTATTTTAAAAAATCACATTCATACCCAACTTTCTTCCATTATTTTATCTATTAGAAATTGCTGAAAATTGAAACTACGGAGTAAGATAAGATTTTTCTTTTTGGTGTAATTTTATGACATGGGTACAACAAGAGTGAGATCAACGGGTGATATTTTCAAGTGGAATTTTATATTGCGCTGGTAAAGTGTTATTGGTTAATTTTTTTAATTAAATATTTATTCTTATTATTTATGATTTAAAATTTAAAATATTTAAATATTTTGATATTTTTTCTTTCAGATTTTATTCGGAGCTTTTAGTTCTGCTAGAGCTTTTAAAATTGATTTAATTATAATAATTTCTAAAACGTGTGAGTTGCAATTATTGTCTTAATACCTTGGTCATTACTCTATGATTTTGAAACAAATATTGATTGTTTGACTTTTAAGTCTTGAATTTTGTGTAGAAAAGTACTGTTTGCAATTACCCTTTAAAAGAACAAGCTATGCAACATTTATGTCGTATGGATTCAAAAAGATATATTAATATATTATAATATTAGTCAAATATAATTTCTTAGAGAGATATTTGGTGGATAATCTATACGTTCACAACTTTATGTCTTGATCATTGAGTAAGAGGTTGGTTGGTGGATCATTTTCACTCCATCCGAAGAGGACCCATAATATAAAATCAAATATTATCGCAAATTAAAATTTTAAATATCAAATATCAATCGATATGCTCTCAATTATTACTTTGTAACCTCTCATTCTTTTCATTTTTTTATTCGGCTTACTCTTTTAAATTTTCATGCTATATTTTTCAAACAATTTGACTTGTAATCTCTCATTATTTTTTTTTCATTTTTATTATTCTCACCCTTTTGAATTTTCATGCCAAAAGTTTCTACTTTCAAAAAATTTTAATTATCGATAAAACCTATTTGTTTTAAATATAGTATTAAAAAAACTCAAACATTTTTAACTATAATGTGGAAATTTTTTTAAAATTTATTTATTTCATGATTAACATATTATACATTTGTAAGAGCTTATAATTTTTTGAGTAATCCGATATTTATAGAAGAAACTTTTTAAATGAGCAAAATAATGAAACACTAAAATCTTTGTTGTATTGTAGGATAGAGATGTTACACATATAAATTAGAAGATTGAATTACTCTCTTTTGTGCCAATTTTCTTACTGTGATTCATCTTATTTCATGATTCTCATGGTTCTTTTTTTTAAATTTTTTTAATGTTATTCACTTCATTTTTATTAATCACGAAATTATCTAACATATGTATATCAATTGATAAGAGAGAAAAAATAAAAAGTTGATAAATAGATAAATAATAAATCACACGAACACATTCACTAAAAAGATAAATCAACAGTCCCTGCATTGCACGGGTATAGCACTATTGGCATTAAATTTTTAATGTATGATTGACAGGTGTTACATCACTATTGACTTTTTTTTCCTTAATTTTAGTTAGCCCATTATTACATGTTAGTTCTAAATTAAAATAATAATAGTAATAAATATTTGATGTACACTTTTAGTCAAACAAGTTTTAAACATAAAAAATGTTTTACAATTAAATTAAATTTGTGAATGGTAATAATTGAAGATTTACGTACTCTATTATTTATAGGGTTTGAGAAGTTAAAAACAGATTTGGCATGCAATAAAATAGGAATGAAAGTATTAATATTTTGTACAATTATTTTGGTTGTTACAAACATTGCATAAAGGGTAATAATAGTCAGAAAATCAATGTAAATTAATACAGTTATAATAATAAAAATAATGTAACTAGGCACACTAAAAAGGCACAAATGCACAACATATTAACATTAACAAAGTAATGCACAATTATTGCATATGCATATAAATCCAAACCATGTATGAAAAATAAAATATATTATAATATTACGATTAGACTACAAAGACCCTAAAAAGATAATAACACTACAAAACTTCAACACATGCCCGTGCAAAGCACGTGATGTACACTAGTTATATCCAGTTTATGAGTCCTTCCTAGGGCCGAGCAGGACCGGGAGCGCGGTCCAAAAATTTGGATTCAGCTCCAGTTCCAGTTGGAACCGAGTCAAAAAAATCTGGATCGGAATCGGTTGGGACTAGGGTCAAAATCGGGTACACCCAACAAGCTAGCTAATCGATCGTTCAAAATCAAATTTAATAAAGTGGCAACTAAATATTTATCTTGCATGAAAGTCCAATTGGTTAGCCAATAAATAATATGTCATTTCATCCAAGAATTCAAAAATAAAAACCCTATTCTGATAGTATTATACATTAATAAAAAGATCTAGTAATATCAACGTATAGCCAAAAATTATGGCGGCATCAGAAGAATAACACCTGACGTCAACAGAAAACTAGGTAACTCAGATTTTTTTTCAAAAAAAACTTAATTGGACTGAACCGACTAACGGATCTAATTTCGATTCTAAGTTTTCAAGACCCGACTCTGGACCCGATTGCAACCAGTTCTAGAATTTCTGACCCAATTCAAACAGGTTTAGATACTGACCCAGTAGGTTCGAACTAGAACCAAGGTCGGAACCGGATAACCGATTTTTTTGATGAGCCCTTGTCCTTCCCATGTGCCCTTGTCCTTGAATAGGAATCATTCCAACCCCAATATCTTGACGAAGAAAGATATTCTAAAGATATATGGGTACTATAGTTAACCTTTTTTGGGGTATATAAGAGGTACAAGTTAATGTAGGGAAAATTTGAATTTGGATATCTAACGATAAATATAAAGAATTTACTGATTGTGGTAATCAATATTTATGTTTGTTAAGAAAAGTAGAGGTTGTGGCCAATAGCAAATAAACAAATTTATTTGACTTGGGAACGACGGTCAAAGTTGTAAGGGGGTTGACCACTTACCTAAAATCGAATTTGTTCACCCAATGCACACCAGGGACTTGTGAGCAATCGATTGCTAATTGTCCAAACGATGTATTGAAATGAACAACAGTGAAAATCGTTGAAGAATTATCCAGAATAAGGAGTTTAGGATAAGATTTTGGAGGAGTGTGTTTTTGTATTTGTGTGAAACAATGACGGCAGGCTAAATTTATAGTGAAAGGACGACAACAAAAATGGCTAGAATAATAAAGGCTAATTTGGTGGTTAAAAATAGGCAACAATTGTGCTAATTTGGTAGAGTAAAATCAACATAATTATGTTGGGAATAATTGTAATAATCTAAACGAAATCAGTGAAGATTACCTGCCAAAACTAATTGCACTAATTTCTCTCTCTTTCTTTTAAATCAAACTCTAACAACATTAATTTGCTTACGCCGTGTTTGGTAATAGTGCTTCGAGTAGCGCCTAGTGTTTAGACCAAGTTAATACACTAATCTGTCAATTTTTAGTGTTTGGTAACCAAGTGGTTTGACTAGCATTTCAAGTAGCATTCAATATTTTTGGCAGCATTTTTGAAAAACTAACAGTATTAGCTTTTAGCATTTAGAAGCAACGTTTCTTATTTTTTGGCCAAAAAATATCTGTTAAATTTTTTTATATCAATTGGGCCTTAATCAAAAGTTATGTATATCCGACCCAAAACCAGTTGCCAATTGGTGGAGTAACTCACAAGTTTATACATATGCTCAAACCCTTCAATTTTATCAATGTGGGACAACACCCACTTTCATATTCTCTGTGTTTTTATCAATGTAGGACAATATCTACTTTCATACTTTAACAATGTCCTTTAGAAATTTTATATTTGAAAATTATTTATATCCTTTTACATCAATTTACATTAATCAGCTAACCCAACTGTTAAATTTACCGAACAAATTTATTTTAACAGTTCATCTAAATAACTATATGCTAACAGCTAAATTAGAAACCCTATCAGCTATCTAAACACTTATCTGCTACCTGAACCGCTATCCGCTATTTTAACAGCTAATTTTGCCGAACAGAGCCTTAATGTGTGTGTGTGTTAAAACAAAACAAACCACTTAAAATTTTGACAAGTGTCGTTCTCATAAAATATCTTAAATAATTAATTTTTTATTTTTAAAAAAAATGAGTTAGTTAATTATAAATAAAAGATTTTCTTTCAGAAAAAGACTATAAAATTTGTTACAATTATGAATGTCATTTTCCAAATTGAAAAAAGAGACACTACTTAGTAATGATAAAATATTATACAATATCACTTTTAATCAAAAAATGTATTATATTAGTAATAATATTTTCTATGTGATGAACAACAGTATACTGTATTATAACATTGTAATTTTTGCAAATAGAATAGCCACAAAAAAGAGTTAATTAACTTCAGATGTTATGATGTAAAAGTGTATTAATTTTTGATAACATTCATCAATGAATTCGAAACCACCCCATTTAAACATTTGATGAAGATCAACACGCATTCGTTAGAATTCAAATTTCCATCTCCACATTGAGCCTTCTTTAGTTTTGCATGCAAATACCATACCCACTTTTATAATAAGTTAGTTGTTTAAAAACTTATAAACATTTTTCTTTTCTATAACGTATTTAGATCAATAGTTAAAGATGTATCACTAAAAGGATTTCTTAACACACATTATTATTGTAATATGTGAAAATTTATCAGTTTTATTTTATAATTTTTAGTCTATTAGAGTTCAAGCGAGTACTAATAATTTTTTATCATATGATCATAGTCTTTTTAACTTGCACAAAAAATTATATAACATTAACAAGGAAAAAAAAATTACAGTGATATTT
>JAKOGI010004055.1:0-27500 GCA_029747015.1 Carnegiea gigantea
TGTGTGTGTGTGTGTGTGTGTGTGCGCGCGCGCGCACGCGCGCGCGCGTGTGGGTGTGTGTTTGTATATGTATGTGTGTGCGTGTGTATATGTAGCCTACTCAGGTGGGATGAGCTACTCCGTGCGATGAATATTACTGGCAAACAAAGGCATTGTCCGTCTCTCCTGCGGAATTGATCGCAAAATATTATATTGACGATCATTGAAACTAAAGTAATTGATTATTGACTAAGGTTATAATTAAAAGCTTATTCAATGATTTTAATAAAAATAAATATCAATTATAACAAAATAAAGCTCAGCTTACTGTAATTGAGGATGTAGCCCTTAATCGAAAAAGATTTATTTGTAATGTCATCATAAATAGGTAAATTGATTATCAAAATAGTTTTGATAATTACTAAAACTGGAACTATTGATAACTAAAGAATATCATAAATAAAATCATCGATGATGGTTTTTAAAGAAAATAAAACTTATGTTAAATCAAATATGACTCATCCAACTACAACTAAGTATCTAGTTTATGATCAACAAATATATTTGTAATGGTCACCAAAACATGACTCTCACGATCACTATGTAAAATGTGAATTATGTTTGCATATTTTATGAATATTTGTTATGATTTGAGCTTGTTAACATCTAACATTCTACTCACATATCTATGATATAAATATGATCACGAAACATAACTCTCATGATCACTACAAGAAGTTTCATTGATCACTAACGAAGCTTGTAAGTATAAACTAGTGCAAGGATTTTAATAGTCATGATAAATACATCAATTGATCAGCAAACAGAACTCTCATGGTCATTAAAACTAAATCTATTGATCACTAACTGATATCATACTTATAATGGTCAATTGATCACAAAATATGATTCTTATAATCATTAAAACTAAATCTATCGATTACCAAATAAGATTATAAGAAAAAATATATATTACTATTTTTAATGACTATAGATCTTGAATACAAAAAAATAACGCCCACTACCCAAAATTGAGGAAATAGTTCAAGATTAACGAACACATTTATACAGGTCACCTTAAATAGGTGTATTGATCATCAAATATGATTATGACGATCACTAAAACTAGATCTATTGATCACTAACTAACATCATACGTAAAAGTACATATTATGATTTTTGATGAAAATATAGATTAGTTGCAACAAACAAAGGTCACCTGACTACAATTACGGATTTAGTTCACGATCAATGACCATATTTATAATAGTCTCCATAAATAGATTAATTCATCACCAAACATAATTATGATGATCATTAGAAGAAGATTTATTCATTATAAACTCATATCGTAATAAAAAACATGTACATAGATTGATCATTAGCTAAATGTTCATTTAGTGATCATAAAGTATATCCTCAGTCATAGTTAGATGAGATATATCTTTCCTATAACTGAGCTTCATTTCCATTAAAAATCATAATATATGTTTTTACTTATAATTTTATTTGGTGATCAATAATTTTAGTTTCAGTGATCATCAGAACAGTGTTTGATGATCAATTCTGAGGGAGAGATGGGCAGCACCACTATTCACTCATCCTATTCATCTCATGGAGTAGCTCATCCTACCTAGGTAATTAGCAACTCCAATATGATGAGCTTCTCTATAGGATGAGTAGGATGATGCAATTATAACTGTTAGATCTAAATGAACGAACACCATTTAACGAAGGTCACGTGACCTTATTTCAGATTTCACTATCTCTTCTCATCTCTTTCATTGTTTTGGATATTTTTCATCAAGATTTCGTGCTTATATTTTATGTTGCTTGAATGCTGTAGCGCTTGCTTTGTCTGGTGAATTTCATGTTGAGGATTGGAGCTTGCAGTTTGTTATTGGTACTTTGCTATGGGTTGTTCGAGTTTTTTGCTTTCATTAGGATTTACCTGACTGATTTTGTAATTGTTTTACTGCCTTTGGCTTGATTTCAGGTGTAGGATCGACGTCTTGAGCAAGATCTCCGGTTTCTAGGTAAGTTTGTTGCAACTTTCGCTGCTACCTAGTGAATTTTTATCTCATAGCAGGAGTTGTCTGTGTGTTTTTTAGAGAAAAATTAATTTGTAATTTCTTCATTTGCTGATTTAAATTTTTTAGATTTTATAGCTTAATAAGGATATTAAATGTCAATTTTCTTTTTTTACATTTTGTTGAAATTGCTTTTATAATTAGTGATCAGTAGAAATGTAAACAGTGATCAATAGGAATAATATTCATTATCATCTAAGTAGATATGTATTTTCTTCTCTAATTGTCTGTAAGTTAGCCCTACATTTAGTGGCCAATGGAACATCAATTAATGATTAATTAGCATGAGGCTAGTGAGCTCTAAATTGGAAGTTATTTCTGTTTGTAATTTATTTCATTATGTTGTTTGCGATCAATAGATATTTTATTACTGATCAATAGATTTGTTATTATTGTCTGCTTGTGATAAGATTAGTGATATGTTAAATATGTGTTTACTATTTTTGTAATTTCTTGTATAATTTACCTTTTATTTTATTGGTGATCAACGTTTATGTTATCAGTGATCATTGGATTTGTAAATGTCTTGAATAAATGTTTACTTTTTTTGCTATTGTTGTTGGAATGTATTGCTTTCGTTGTTGGTGATCAATAAATGTGTTATTAGTGATTAATAAATTTCTTATTAGTGATTTTTTGTCATATAATTAATGATCTGTCAAATAAGTGTTTAGTTTCTACAACTGCTTTACAACTTAGTTCTTGTGTTTTTGGTGTTCAACAAACATGTCGTTAGTGATCCTTAAATTTGTGATATTTTGAATAAATGTTAAATTATTTGCATCTGCTTTTAGAATTTTCTACTTTTGTTATTAGTGAACAATAGAGCTGTTATTAGTGGCCCAGGGATTTTGATTGGTGATCAATTATTATAGAGTAGTAATCTCTTGATTTTTTTCTTATTTCATTTTATTTTGTTTTGTTTTGTTTTTAGAAAATTGTTAGTCAAGGAGCAGTCAAACTTAAATAAGGTTTGCTGATTCTTAAGAAGATCCTCGGGTTGAAACTCAAACTAATAAAAGGTTGGCAAATGATTTATGTTCTTTCATGGGCCATATGTTTCTATTGATACTTATGAATAATTAGCTTACTTTATTAAATTAATTTTTGTAGTGAACAACTTAGATGGCAGTTGTCTCAAGCAGCAAAAAGGGATACACAGTGAAAAGCTGGTCAAACTTGGCTGTAAAGATTACATGTGACAGTAAATGTCAACTCCCCCATTTTTGTGTATAAGTATGAGAACTATGATTTTAAGATCATCTCTGGTGATGGGTGTACCGAGGAGTACCTACCTTTGGGGGCACCTACTCCTACCCTTACACCTACACCTTCAACTACACGGAAGCAGTCGAGGGATATTCAACGTCCAGAGCAGGACACTAAGGCAGATTTGGAACGTGTGAGAGAGACTTCACCTTCACACGGTCAACACAATGTACAAGGGGGTAGAAATACATGTGCAGGTGGGTGATGTGGAAATGATGAACAAGGAACAAGAAGGGCCGGTGGGGTTGGGAAATGTTGAGCATGAGTTGTCGAAGAAACTGAAAATTAAACGTAGGAAGGTCAAGTTGTTTAACAACTAGATGTCGCACAAGGGTTTGCACAATTGATTAAAAATCTGAATGACAAGCAAAAGGAAGCCGTCAAAGAAATTAGTTTCGTTAACTTCTTGTATTTACAAGTTGACATGATCCCGGGAAAGCTGGCAGTATGGTTGGTGCGCAACTTCGATGCTTGCTCTTGCTCCTTGCTACTCGCCCATGGGAGGATGAGAGTGACCGAGCATAATGTACACATGACATTAGGTCTCCCTAATGGCCCCTTGAGGTAATTGAGGCTAAAAACAAAAGCAATTCGAGCATTGAGTTAACAAGCCTCTCAAAGCATTGGAAAGAGTAGTGACCTTAACGTGATAGCATCCCAAAATGTGGAAAGGTCATTGAAATGATGCAGAGTCAAGCAGATGGGGGTGAGGACTTCAGAAGAAATTTCGTAATGTTCGTGGTGTCTACATGTCTAGTGGAAACCAAAGAGGAAAAGTCAGTTACCTTGCACTGAACACGCTAGTGGATTTAGCCAAAGTGATATGATTGAACTGGGCACAATACACGATAAGAGTGCTTGTATCATCAGTTAATGAGTGAAAAAAGAAGACATCATAGTTCTTCAAAGGGCCAATCCTTTTCCTAATGGTATGTTCAATACTTGCCCTAATTAGATATGAGCGATGGTTGTTAAAGTTTGTATCATGCAGTATAAAACTATGGGGTAGTGATCATTTTCAGAAGAGTTAGTGATCGTTATTGGAAAATTAGTGATCATCCATGGGATGTTCCTTGCATTTTAGCTGTGGTACTACCCTAACCATGTATACATTATGTTTTGCATTTGAACATTGTGAGTAACATCCGAGATTAGTGATCACCATATGTTTAATTAGTGATCACTACTTTGTTGGATGATTGTCACTAATATATTAGATTTAATATGCTGGAATATTTGCTGATCAGTAATTATTGCTACAATGATCACTAAAGTGTGCATTGCAGATCACTAATTTGTCTACTAATGATTAGCAATTTATTTTAAATAGGGTTTAAGTAATCACTAACTTACATGCCTAATTCCATCACTGCATAGATTGTCTATTTAGTGATCATCATCTGCCTATTTAGTGATTAGTATTACGAAAATTAGTGATCAAAAGAAAATATTCCAACATATTAAGTTTAAAAAATTAGTAATCATTAGCAGATAAATTAGTGATCATTAGTGTTCTAACAAATGATTAAGTAAATGCCTTTTTTTGGTTTTTATTTTTGCTCAGCTTTCATTTTATAATATGGCTTCAATCTTCTTCCTCTCAATGTGTTTGTGATTCTTACAGGTATGTTATCTTGATCGAGTGGCTTTCAAACTAAGGTCAATGCTCTCATCAATTCTCGGCGTTGAGAAGGTGGGCAAATGATGAAATAAAATCTAGGGTAGGAGAGGAATTCAAAATTGGATTTGGTAAAGGTTATCTTGAGAATTCCTTGGATAAGACCATAGTAACTGAAGAGGAGGAAGAAGCCAATGAAAAGGAGCATCGTAACAAAAGTGTTGAATCTGAAGCTAAAATTAAAGATCAAATAGGACTTTCAAAGGTTAAGGTGAGCCAATATTTTTTATTTTTTATTTATTTCTTGAAAAAAAATGTACTTGTGATGTTCTATGGCATTGTTTTTGCTTAAGATGAGATTTCTTTTTGAATGTAACTATCATTTGTTTGAATCAGGCTCTTTTTAAAGATGGTAAGACAATAACTAATTTGATAACAACCAATAGTCGACTGCTAGCGGAAGTCATGATAAAATTAGAGGAGTTGCTTCCTGGCGCATGCCCCCACTTAAGAGAGTAAGAAAGGTAGTTGTGGAATCGACGAGTGATGTGCTCATCAGGGACACGCCTAAGAAGTCGAAGAGTAGAACCTTGGTACTCTTGCAAACCTCGTATGAATCATAAGGGTTCTTAATGGAGATTTGACGCGATTGAGAAGCATTTTGTGAGCTCCTGAGATATGGTATGTGACATCCCATAATTCACTCCACTGAGTTTTAGCCTTGGGGTGTCTTAAGAGGAGAAGCAGGCACTGCCTAAAGGAGTTGTCCTTCTTGATTTAGAGCTTAATATTCCAACTCTAGAAGTATAAGTACTAAACTATGCTGTTGAGGATGTCCTTAAGAGAGGTATCATTAGCTCCGTACACTATAATAGAATGCGATTGTCGTCGAGTACTTCTTCTTGTAGTCTAATCGCCTCGTTGTTGTTGTCACTTGATGGAAACAAATGACATTATGGTTTTGCACATTTCTAATCATCATCATACACAATGAGTGCTTTGCAGATATCTTGATTTAGGCACTGACAAATTTAGTTTTTCAGATATTCTTTTACTGTTATGACAAGAGAAAAACAATTTCTCATTTGGTTCAATTTCAAGTAAAAAAGTATGGACATAGTTGATCATATCAGGAGAAAGTCTAGAGAATAATACCTATATGAGTGCTTTGTAGATATTTTGGTAAACATAGTTGATCATATCAGGAGAAAGTCTAGAGAATAATACCTATATGAGTGCTTTGCAGATATTTTGGTAAAGCTTAATAAAAAAACAAACTCAAGCAGATGCTTTTGCTAATATTTTTTTGGTTTTATATGAGTCTTACAGAGCAGACTCTTTCAGAAGTATGACATTGATGAATGGAGTGATACTAGAAGATGAAAATTGATTGAAGACTTTAAACTAAAATACATAGAGGTGTCTTGGACACAAGAGCCTTCAAAGACATATGATAATTAAACTAGTTATGTTATAAAGTACACGCAGGAATGCAAATGAGTGTCTGGCTCGTGGGACGTAGGATTGAGAAATGATTAAGTGAACATGCTACTCAATCTTGTTTTAAAGAAAAAAAATTTCTATTGCTAAATTATTTTCCTTAATTAGTAGACTTAGACATAAGATATAATGACAATTCTCTCCCCCTTACAACCCCTACTCTTTGAATCTCAGGCTACTGTAACTCATAAATTGAGGTTGGAATGGTGCCACAAGATCCTCACTTCAGCTGTCAATGCGATTTCTACACGTATGAAGAGCATGGTGAATGTTTATGAAATCACAAAGCTAAAAAAGTCAAGAAAGTAGTGGTCAGCTCAGTGTCACAGACAAGAGTCCTACATCGAAAAAAGTGATGGGAGGATCCTAGGCTTATAAATGGTGGTGCCGCACACTCCAACAGACCGACCTTTTAGGGAGAGGGTAATGATCCCGTGACAAGTAGTATCAGAGCCAACTCAGACTCGACTTCGATCTTCGACGGGCGGAGTAAGCTGGGGGCCTAATATGCGATGAGGGTATCATAGGATTGGGTGGGGGAGAGCGTCATCGACAAGAGTCCCACATTGAAAAAATAATGGGAGGGTCCTGGACTTATAAGTGATGACGCTGCACACCCCATCAGGCCGCCCTTTTTGAGAGAGGGTAATGGCCCCGTGTCAAGTGGCATCAGAGCCAACCCAGACCTGACTTTGATATATCGTCAAGTGCTCCAATGGGTGGGGTAGGCAGGGGGCCCCAACTATGGCGAGGGCATCATAGGATTGGGTGGGGGATAATGTCGTGAACAAGAGTCCCACATCGGAAAATGATGGGAGCATCATGGGCTTATAAGCGATTGTGCTACACACCCCATCAGATCGGCCTTTTGGAAGAGGGTAATTGCCCCGTGACATCAGGCATGCCTATTCTTTATAGTCGTTTTCAATATTGGTGATCATTAGATATGCAATTAGTGATCATTATGTATGACATTAGTGACCAATTAAGTGAGTCCTTAGTTTTTGGTGATTGGTTGGAATTCAGTTCTTGGATACTTGGTGAGGAATAAAATTTTTTATTAGTGATCAATATGAATAACAATAGTGATCACTTAACTAAATATGTACTTTTTTACTCATAACTTATGGTTCACAGTCGTGTACTTTCTGATGATCAATTTATATGTCACTAGTGATTGATTGCCATGACATTAGTGAATGCCATATATACACCTAGTGTTCATCAAACATAATAATAATGACTGGCACAACTACACCATTTTAGAAACCATATGTCATCATTTTTTATGAAAGTAACCCCAAAATACAACAAAATAAAACTCATCCAACTATACTTTGATTATATGTTTGATGATCAACCAACATATTTATGTTGATCGACATAAACAGATCTAGTGATCACCAAATATAGTTATAATGATAACCAAAACTACTTCTATTGATCACTAAGTTCATAACTGGACATGTGTTGTGATCGACAAACACATTCCCTAGGGGCCAACATAATTTTGTCAATTAGTCAACAAAAGCAATACTAATGATCACTGAAACAACACCCATTCATCACTAACTAAGAGGCTGATATCCATAATTATAATTGAGGATATATTGATCACCATAAATAGAATTAGTGATCACCAAATATACTTCTAATGATCACCAAAACTACAACTATTGATCAACAATCGATATCATTTATAAAAATATAGATTATGATTTTTCATGAGACTAAACCCCAAATATAATAAAACAAAAGCTCATGCAACTATACTTCAGGATATGTTTCATGAAAAATAAACATATTTATGTTAATCACAAAAAACAGGCGTAGCGATCACCAAACATAGTTCTAATGATCACCAAAACTGATACTGTTGATCAATAACTGAGTTCATAAGTCAAGCTATACTATGATAGAAAAAGATGTTCCAAGGGGTCAACATAATTTTATTAATCAATTACAAAAAGCAATACTAATGATCAGTAAAGCAACAACTATTGGTCACCAACTATAATTATGGACAAGTTGATGACCATAAATAAATCTAGTGATCACTAAATATAGTTCTAATGATCACTATAACTACACGTGTTGATCACCAAATTATATCATTTAATGAAAACATATATTATCATTTTTTGGGTACTGGAATTATTCTTTGATTTATTTTGTTAAGTTGTAATAAACCCTAATTTAACATAAAAGGTGTATGTTCATTCTCTTCATTTCTAAATGCTCATTTTCTGAAAAGATAGGATTTTATTTTTAATTAATAAATGTTCTCTGGTTAAAATTTAAAACTTCATTGTCTTCTATAAAATTCAAACATGCATTTTCTTTATTCTAAACATCTCATCTTTTAACTCTCACAAAAAAAAATGCAATTCATTTTTTAAAAATCTTATTTCCTGATTTATATCTTTATCCCAAGCTAAGATAATGTTTAGTTATGATAGCCAATTAACTTTGTTGATGTCAGTGTCCAAACAAAAAAAAAAGAAAAGAAGACACGGAAAAACCCAAAAAAAAAAAAAAACTGCAAAATGCATGTTTGAAGTTTACAGAGCATGTAAGAGACTCTTCATTTTCTCGTGTGCCTCTTGCCCTGCTTCTCTCTCTCTCTCTCTCTCTCTCTCGCGCGCGCGCACACACATACACGCACATAGTTTGAATCTGAAATCTCACCAATGTTCATCAACTCATTCAATTTCTAATGACATTTTCTGCATTTTGAAGGTAAGATTCTCGACTTTTGTGTTGATATCGCTCTACTCCTTGGATTTTAATATAGTCATTTTATTGTTTTAGTGATTTATCTTCGATTTTAGACTATATACTAAAACTATTCCCCTTGCAATGCAAGAATTGAGTAAACTGATATGTTAATATTCAAAATTATAAATATTAAATCAACGATTTTTTTTTCATTGTTCAGATTTATTTATAAGTTAAAGAATCTTTGTATCTATTTTTTATCATTTACACATCTGCTATTTCTGCATGTCAGTGTTTATTAATGCCACTTCTAAGTAATTGATTAAGGAGAAGATGGAAGGCCTTATAGTTTATATAACAAATAAAAAAGAACTATATGCGTGCTAAAAGAAACAAAATTAATTAAATAGTCATTAATATCCTGACCAATAATGCTATGACACTTGGCAAAAACTTATTCACTCAATTTTATATGTAGTTATATAGATTGTTTGAACATTTCTGTTTGAAATCTACTTTGAAATCTACTTTTAAAAGCCTGCACTATACTTTTGCACTAAAAAAATGTTCTTTACTTCGTAGGAATGTATCATGCGCTAATCTTTCATTTATGAATCGCGTTTTTCGATTTTAAATTTATTTATCTACTAATATTGTACAACTTGACAAGTTTCGTGGCGCAAAGTGTTTTCGAATGAGTTATTTTGCTTAATCTTTCTATTTGACATGCATTTGCTTTTTGTCTAAAGTGAGTTACTAAGAAATCACGGCAACAAAGAGAAATAAGCAAGGGAAATGTTGAAGAATCACCTTCCAAGAGGTAAAATTTGTATTTCAAACCTTAAGTGAAAGTCTTTCATATTGCACGTGTGGTTTGTGATCATTAGAGAGATAATTAGTGATCGTTAGGTATAGTATTAGCGATCATTTTGATATGTGTTCGTCTGTTGATTAATTGCAGTACATTCTTTTAAGAAAATTCAAATTCTGACACGCTTGAAATATTTCCTACAAATATTTCCTTTAAAGAGGTGAAAAAATGCATAAAAATACTCGAGGAACAGTTTTTGATGTTGCATGTGTAGTTTGTGATTGCTAGAAATATAATTGGGATAGTTAGATTTAATATTAGTGATCATTTTGGATATGTGTTTATCTGGTGAGCAATTAGAGAAGATTCTTTTAACCAAATTATTTTCTCAAGTTGCTGAACTATTTCCTTCAAAGTTTTGCCTCATTCCTTTATTTTGTAGTCTTTGCGTAATTAGTGATTAGTGATCAATTGTTTTGTGATCAGCGATTAGCATATACATAGTCTTGATTTCAATTATTTATGATCCTTTTAATCATTGCTTTTTAACAAAAGTTATGTTTCATATTCTTCATTGCTAACAAATCAATGGTTGCATACTTTGTGATGTATATGCATTTGATTGGTGATCCACTAATATATGATTAGTGATCATTAGGATTTTCATTACTGATCCATTTGTATATGATGCTAAATAGGGTGGTCTATTTGTAGTTAGTCAATTGTGGAAAAATGCTTGGCCAACAGTGAATTTTTAAACATTTCAGAGAATTACTTTTGTTTGATCCCTAATGTGGATACATTCTCAATTCAACTCTATTTTGTAACGTTCCCAATATTTTGCTTTTTCTAGTTAGTGATCAATAAGTTGTGTGTGGTGATCATCTGAAATATGATTAGTGATCACCTATTTGAATTGTTAGTTTACCCCTCTGCCCCTCCCCTAATTGCTGACAACTAAATCCTTGTCTACTTGGTGATCAGTCTTTCCATAGTTGGTAATCAGTAAAGTTGTGACTGGTGATTATTTTGAATATGATTAGTGATGAATTATATAAATGATGCCTTTTTTGTATATCTTCTCACAATTAAATTTTCTGTCTAATTTATGATCAATAGACAGACTTTTTTACTTCCTATGATTTGCTTACAAATTAGCCCCTCCCTTGTTGGTGATCAATAAAGGTGATATTGGTGATCAATAGTGTTGTGATTGGTGATCATTTGAAACATGATTGGTGTTCAGTTATATTTTATGAGGGCATAAAAGAAAACAATCTTCTTCTATGCTATAATATATAAATGTTTACTTTCAACTATTAGTAATAGGCCTTTCCACCCACCAACACAGGCACACACATGCTACACATAATAAATAACTCCCTCACCCTTGTACTTTGTATCACATGGTTAGTATTTGTGATTGATACAGTTGTGATTGTTGATCATTTGAAGTATTGTTAGTGATCAATTATCTTTTATGAGTTCATAGAACTATACTATTTTTTTTAAACTTTACATATAAATTTCTGCTTTCATTACAGGCGCCAAAATGATCAGATGGAAGAATAAATTTCTAAAATGATCAAAAATGTCATTGAGGACATTAACAGTGTGACTTTGTTCAAGCAAGCGGAAAGGTGTGGCTTGCTCACATATACTAATTACAATCCAACTTTAAAAGTTGTCACTAACTTGCTTTTTGTATTCTGCAGTCCTAAAGTAGCTTATGATTTGAAACAAACTGAAGAAGGCACTCACCAAACATCAGGATCTACTGATAAAAGTAGCAACAGTTTTGGCCAAGGAAGAAAGATCTGATACAAAGCACTTGCCTGCAAGACAGACAATGAAGACGATGAAGACAAGGTGAACAAGAACAAGGGTTTGAAGATAAATCTCTAGCTTAACATAAGAAGAGGAAGAGTAACAAAGATGTTGAGAGAAGCATAGTGAAGGCGATAGTATCTAAAAAACTTGCTAGACAAAGCAACAGAGGAAAAGAAGAGCAATGAACCCCCTCAAAAACATGAAGATAAGAAGATTGAGGAGAAGGGGGAGACTGACAAGAACCAGAAGTGAATAGGAGTCTTCACATAAAGCTCAAAATAAGACTGGTAAAGATGACAAGTCATTGCAGAAGGTTCCACAAAAAGAACCTCTTTCTGAAAAACCATCTCAAAAGCCTACAAAGAAGAAGAGTGAGAGAAAAAGAGCAATGAATAGGTCCCCTTTGAAAAGAAACTAGATAACAAGGGAAACAACAATAAGTCACTCAAAAACGCAAAAGAAAAAGAAGTCGTTCTTAAGAAACCCAATGAGAAAGGCCCCAAGATGAGGAATGCTGGCAAAAAGAACCCTGTAAAGCCTCTAAGTAAAGGAGGTAAAGAGGGACAAATCCCCTAAGAAAGCGGGAAAGGGTGATGAATCTGTACAGAAAAGTCTAGAGGAAGAGATGATGAATGAGAGTTTACCAGGGAAAGTGGAGGAGAAGAAGAAGAGCAGTAAGTAGAATGCTGTTGAAAAGGCTTCAAGTAAGGATGGAAAGAGTGAGAAATCTCTTGAGAAGACCCAACAAGAAGAAGAAACTTTTGAAAAATTCTCAACTAAACCTAACAACGAGCAAAGAGCGGAGAACCTGAAAGAAAGAAAGAAGAACAAGCCAAAGAAGAAGGCATTCCCTATTAGGCAATCATAGAGGATGCAAAAATTGGTAAAGCCTGTAGTATAAAAAGGCCACATCTCTGTGGTGGAAATTTTCACTGGCTCAAATGATAAAGAAAACGATCCGAATTATGAAGAGGAACATATCAATGGTGATGATGATAAGAGAGAGGAGGAAGAAAAGACAATAATTTCTAACACTGTAAAGGATATTTGAAAGCGTAACAAGCCGGCATTACATTCTTAAGGTGACATAGGATTGGGCAAAAAGATGCTCAATCCCAAGACGGTGCTGCTTTGGCACTAGCAAAAACAACAAACTCAGCACAGTACCTTCAGATGGTACATCAAGAGCAGCCTTCAGAATCTAAAAAGGAGGTTGGAAATGAAAATATAATGTACTAGAAGGCATTCATTACCTGGATGAACACGCATCCATTTTCATCAATGGCGACATGACTCAACGAAGCCTAGATTGAGGCAGTCAGATTGATGAGATTTGCTTCCTTCTTGAAGGTTGATCTAAAGCAAATTCCAGGGGAAATTTTCTAAATGGCTGGCAGAGAGCTTTGATCCATAAGTTGTCTAGTTCAGGCTTCCTGTGTACCTGACTTTGGGTGTGCCTATTAGGGGAAGGCAAATCGTTGAAATTAGTGAGTCTTCCATCGATGAAGAACATGAGAGCTCCACGCTACATGGATGAAGGAATGCAACATTGATCAAAAGACCTAAAACTCACTTGCATGCCAGATTTCATACTGGGAAAAAAAGATAGGGGAGAGCTTCAAGAGAAATTCCATCGTATATTTGGTGAATTACTTATTTAGAGGATAAAAGAATTGCTATTACAACAAGTCTTTCCTAAAAAATGTAAAGGATGTGAAGCAGATCACATCCTTAAACTGGTGCCAATTCATATTGGACAAGCTGATCTGTAGTGTGAGACACTACAAGGAGAGTAAGGTTGCAAAAGGGGTGTATTTTGACGGTCCACTGTTCTTCTTTATAGTGCCTATTCAATAAGCAATTCCTTCACAAAATTGGTGATCATTATGAGGTAGCATAGTAATCATTAAAAAAGGAATGGCAGAATGTCTTAGTGATAAAATAATTAACGTACTAGTGATCAATAAGTTATGCATTAGTTATCAACTATTCATATGCGTGTAAGTTACCCATACACATGTACTAATTAAATATTTTTCAATCATCCTATATTTTCAGATGCTTTACACAGACAATTGTGTTTGTTAGGAGCACTGTGAACTGAGAATTCCCTATAATGTGAGGACATCAAGAAAAGGATAGAAGACGAGGACTGGAGCAATGGTTTTAAGAGAGGTTGTTAAACTAGATGTTACACAGCCAACACAAGCTAAGCATCACCCTACTAAAGACAAAATGAGGTCTAAAATTGAGGTGGTAGACAAAACATATTCATCTTTGTTGTAACATATGTGAGACGCATTAGTTGGTAATCAATATAGAAGTCATTCGTGATTGCTTTATTTAAATTAGTGATAATTTGGATTAGTGTTCAGTCTTATTCCCAACACTTAGAATGAAGTCTTTCTTTATATGGTGATAAATAGATATGTTTCTGGTGATCAAAAAGAAGTAAGATTTTTTATCAATAGTTGTGTAATTAGTGATCAGTAGAAATAAGATTAGGAATGACTTAACTCAATCTTTATTTTTTCCCATTGCTTGGAATTCAATTTTTGTGTAGATGCCTGATGCATGGAAATCTCATTGGTGATCAATTTCAACAACATTTGTCCACCATCTGACTTGTGTGATCAACAGTCATGTGCTTAGTGATCATTATAAATGACATAAGTGATCATTTAAATTAATGTTTATTTTTTTCCCTCTTTGCTTGACATTCAGTGCCTTTTGTGTATACTGATTCATAGAGATGTTATTTGTGAAGAATCGGCATATCATTAATAAGCTTTTAACTATATTTGGTTTTTTTATGTGGCAATTGTTAAGCAATCAATACGTACAAGATTGGTGATCAACACTTGTGTGATTGATGATTAATACTCATGTGATTAGTGATGAATGTGCATAAGATTAATGATCACTTAACTTCATGTTAGCTTTGTTCCCTTATTTCTTTCAATTCAATTCATATATGGTATTAATCAATAATGATATTACTAGTGATCAAAATGTATAAGTTAAAGTGGACAGTTAAGTTATTATTTAGTGTTTAAATGTTAACAATTAAGTGTTTTCTACTACGTGAACAATAATGATGTGATTAGTGATCAAATGGCATAATGTTACTGATAAATGAGATAAATGTTTACTTTTTCCCCTTATCAGTTAAAGTTTAATACGTTAACATATTTTTTTAAAAAAAAAATAGAAAGGCATTGTGGAGATGGTCGTTGGTAGAGGACGGTTACACCAACATTGGATTTTCGAAAACCTTCATAGGCTCAACTTGAAGCGGCTGAAGACACAAAAAAAGATAGAATTTGAGGTAATAAATATCACATTTATGCCCATACCTTAAGAGTTCAGTCGTTATGTGGATAGCGATCAGTAGATGTGTTATTGGTGATCAATAGACTTGTTATTAGTGATCAATACTTATACGATTAGTGATCAATAGACATAAAGATTCATAATCACCTAACTTAACTTGAATTTCTGTCTTTGTGTGGATTGTCTACTAAGCAATTAGCAGTCATGTTTTTGGTCATCATTATCAATAATATTAGTGATTACTTAAATAAATGTTTACTTTTTGTAGTTTTGGGTTCACATTCAGTGCTTTTGGTTCACATTCGGTTGGCATAAGATTGGTGATCATTTTACTTAGTATTTGATTTTTTTTTTACACATTGCTTTTAATTCAATCCTTTTGTGAGTGGTGATCAATACTAATGCTGTTAGTAATCAATATGTATAAGATGATTGAGCACTTAACGTATTGTTTAGTTTTCTCTTCATCAGTTTACAATTTGGTAATTGTTGAATAAGTGATCAATAATCATGAGATTAGTGATCAGCTAACGTATCTAATTTTTTTTTTAGAAAAATGTAGAAAGATGTTGAGAAGACAGTTTCTGCTATACAGCAGTTTGCATTGGGTTACAGAAATTTTATCACCGTCATGGATTCCATGTGCAACAAGCACGGGGAGAATGAAGATCTTCGTAAGATACAAGATGAAGCGAAGACAATGTTTGCCTCATTCTGTGATGATCCTACTGAACATGATGAATCCTAAAAAGAGGGGAGTGCATAATGAGTTCCTGCAATCAGCAAAGTTAAGAATTTTAACATTGTTATTATAAAGGAGGCTGTTGTTGAGCTTCACACTACTCATATGGAGTTTATAAAGTTTCAATAGTAGCTACAATCAAACAAGGATAACAGCAGGCCATCATTCAACCCTACACTCACACTTGGTCAACCGAAGATGAGGCTCCAATACTGATGACCATGTTTATGGTGGATGCAAGCATCGGTGTTGAAAGGAAAGAGCACGGTGAGGATGTAGTCATGGATCAAGCAGAGTAGGAATTGAATAAGGAAGCATGCCTTTGTTCAGTCTTGGACTGGAACTGAGTCAACTGGACAGTCAAAGTCCAGTTCCTGCAAGCACATCCCTACCTGATTCGAACACTGTCAGGGAAAAGGATGATCACAATGAGGATGATGATGATGGTGCTCTATTAGGATTCTCATCGAGGGACACTACTGAGGCAAATTGTGACTTGAGCATCAAGAAATTACTTGAGAACAAGTCCAAAGTAAGGGAGAAGTCTGTTCCTTAAAAGGGTGTGCTGAGGAAGACAATCATTAAGCTAAAAAAGTCTACTATACAGTAGAACAGTGCCTCAAAAGCATCATCCCCTTACACTATAAAATAGCCACCAGAATAGAGTAAGCAAGCACCTGCATTGAATGCTCAGGGTAAGCAACCCCAAGGTAAACAAACTGAGAGCACTCCACTAGCAAAAGATGAAGATGCCAAACGGACCAAGCCTATTATGCATGATAAAGGTGCCAAACAAACATCTAAACCTGTTGATGTAAGGTAGCCAGTTCAGCAGCAGAAGTAGGCAGCGAAAGCACAGGGTCCTGAAAAACAAAGTGGTGGCGAGAAAACAAAGTTGTCCGATGAGGGTAAGCCCACTATGCAAAGCAGTAGTGGAAAAAAAATGATGAGTGTACTCACTGCCAAATAGATAGCTTCGAGCAACAGGGCAAAAGTGGTAGGGCTAGGGGTGAGCAAAAACCAACTAATGGTAGCAAGCCCAAAGTGCCACCAAAGATAAAGCTTGAATCTAAAGCGAACAAAGAGGTTTAGGCTAAAAAATATGATAAAAAGGATGTGGCTACTATCATAACTCCTACAAAGGTGGAGGAAGTAGGGTCATCTGCTGGGATAGGGAAGCGACAGCTCGAAAAGGTCCCCTAAGCATACTGCTCACCGTATGTCACCCAGATGACAAAGTTAGATGACAGAGTGTCTGAAGATGAACTGCTCATCTTTAAATATGTTTTCGGCAACATTGAAGATGTGGTCGAGAGGTAATATCTCTAATCAAGCCTTGCATGATAAGTGATGCATTTGGCAAATCATTGTATTAGGTGGTTCATGATTAAAAGGCATGTGCTTCAAGGGTAATAGTTATGTGATTAGTTATCAGTATGTGATTACTTATATAAATGTTTATTTCTTCCCTCATGCCTTGTAATTTAGTGTTTAGATGATGAGTGATCAATAGGTATATGATTAGTGATCAACTATTATGTGGTTGGTGATTAATATGTAATTAGTTGTGTAAATGTTTACTTTCTTGTCTCATGGCCTATAATTCAATCCTTGAATTATAAGTAATGCATTGGCAAGTCAGTGTATTATCTTATTAGTGATCAATAGGCATATGGTTAGTGATCAATACGTATGTATTTGGTGATCAATTGTTATGTTGTTGGAGATCAATGCGTGATTACGTTGTGTAAATGTTTACTTCTTCTCTCATGGATTATAATTCAATACTTTGATGATCAGTAATGTATTGCCAAGTCAGTGTATTTTCTGGTTAGTGATCAATAGGTATGTGATTGGTGATCAATGGCTATGTGGTTTATGAATAATGATCAATAGTTATGTGGTTGATGATTAACAGTTTTCTTATTGGTGATCAGTATGTGGTTGGTGATCAATAGTTTTGTAATTGGTGATCAATTTGTGATCACTCGCATAAATGTTATGTTTTTATTTCCTAATGAATGTGTAACAATCTTTTCTTTTCTAGTTGTAATCAACATAAATAAAACATTGAGTGATCGAAATATGTACTTTAATAAATTTCTCACCAAGATTAGTCTATCTTCAGTAATAAATTTCATTGCATAAATATTCATTGTTTTTCTTCGATGCAGTATTTCTTCAGCAAAGAAATGTTGAAAGTAAAAACATTCGAGAAAAGATACTCAGTTTTTAAGGAAGTAATGGACAGAGAGTTAGGTAGATGCCCATGGATCAAGATCAAACAAATTGTCATGGTAAGTCCTAACTTTCAGTAAATGCTCTTAATGCACTTAGCTTCTTAAAAAGATGCTCATTATCAGTGTTTGTATATGCTAATGTGTACATTATTTTTTTTATTTTTTTTCCTTTGAAACAATCATAGGTTTTCTTCCTTGTATGCCAGAGAAGGAATTTCTTCTTGCTCTACTTTAACTTGAGAGACGACAAACTTGAGATTATTGATAACATGATCACAAGGACAACATTTAAGATTGCATATGGAGAATTTTTGGAAAAATTTATAACTTTTAAAAACTATACTTTTTATTACTGTGCTAACGTGATTGCATTCTAATTCTAATAATATGCAATTTTGAAAAATTTATGTAGGCAAAAGTACTCAACCGTTACTTGCAGGGCATAGATCATCCAAAACACGACATTGTCAAGAAGCTAAAGTATGTCTGCTTGACAATGTCATGGAGGTCAAGTACAAGTGTCACATATTGTGGCATATTTTGTATGAGACACATGGAGAGCTACTTTAAGGAAGGAGAAAATTGCTAGTCTGGCTTGAATTCAAATGATGTGTGTATCTTGCCATGACATTCGTTTGCATTAGCACACAAAAAATGAGCATATTACTAATTCATGTTGAACTATCGTTGTCCGTAGGATGCAAAAATCAATATTTTGAGGGTACGATACTGTCACGACACAGTCAACTACGAGTACAATAGGGTAAGATTCACAACAATCAAAAGAGCAAAAGATTTTAAGGAATTTGGGATAATTTATCCCAACCTCAAGAATCCAAAAAAGGTATAGGTTTTTCCTTGTCGCGTTACTTTTGTTGCTATATTACAAAGAGCAATAATTATTTAAACACATATGTAATTTACAATTATGTTTTTGCAGATTGTATAACTTTTCATTACACTTAATTTAGGAAGATATAAAAAAATGATCACCGAATATACGTCTGCTAATCAGTGAAAGTATAACTATTGATCACTAAATTGTTGATAAAGCTAAAGCACAAGCAAATAAAGTCCAAGGAAGTAAGTTTTTAAGCGAAGTCATAGTTGTAAGGATCATCCGTTGGTCACTGGCTAAGTTTGTTAAGTGAGTGACCAAGTTTGTTAAGTGAAGATGTATATTATCACCCACCAGCATGTTTATATGTTGATCACTGGAAACACACCTGCTTATCACCAAGCATAGTTCTTAGTATCACCAAAAGTAATACTAATGATCAATAAGTAAAATTTATTAATCAATAACCAACTATAATTAAGAACATGTTGATCACCAAAGATAATTTCCAATTATCACCAAAATTGCAATTGTTGATCAACAATCGATACCATTTGTAAAAACATATCCTATACTTCTTAATGAGAATAAATCACAAACAAAATGAGATAAACTAATCCAACTATCACTCAGAATATTTTTCAAAAAAAATCATCATATTTATGATGTCACTATAAAAAGACCTAGTGATGCTAAGAATAGTTCTAATGATCACCAAAACTACAACTGTTGATCATCAAACGATATCTTTTATGAAAACATATACTATGATAATTAAGGAGAATAAAACAAATACAATAGAATAAAGTTCATCCAACTATCACTCAGAATATCTTCCGTGAAAAACTAACTTATTTTGTTGATCACTATGAACAGATATATTGATCACGAAATATAGTTATAATGATCACTAAAACTGGAACTGTTGATTACTGATTGATATCCTTTATGAAAACATATACTATGATTCTTGATAAGGATAAACAATAAATACAACAAAATAAAGCTCATCCAATTATCGATGAAAACATATTTCATAAAAAACTGACATGTTTATGTTGATCACCACAAACAGATGTAGTGATCACCAAACATAGCTGTAATGATCACTAAAATTGGAACTATTGATCACCAATTGATATCATTCATGGAAAAATATGCGATGATTCTTGATAAGGATAATGCACAAATACGATAAAATAGAGCTCATCTAACTATCCCTGAGAATATGTTTCATGGAAAACCAACATATTCATGGTGATCACCACAAAAAGATCTTGGGATCACCAAACACAGTTCTAATGATCACCAAAATGTATACTATTAATCACGAACTCAATCTATAAGTGAGAACATATATTATGAGCTTGGAAACACATTCGAACAATTTCATCAATTGATCACCAAAGCAACACTAATGATGAATAAAACCAATCCTACAAATCACTAACTAATACCCTAATTCTAGCACAATCTAAAGACGTTTGGGGGGGCTTGTCCAACATCAATTATCACTTCTTACCACCAACACAAAATGAAAAGGACGGTCCTGAGATAGGATGATAATCTGCAAATAATGGAAAAAACAAATAAATTGTCAAAACATAAAAAAAGAAAAAACTACTAGCATATAAATTACAAAACTGATTTTTTTTTTTTTAAAGAAACGCAAAAGGCATACATACCTTAGAGATAGTGCACTAGTGTCTCCTCTCCGAACAATTGCTACTGTCATAGGAAGTAACTTATTATAGCATTCGCACATTTGTATGTATGATTGCTGCTTGACAACCCTCTCAGCCCCAGTCTTCATCCTCTTTCCTCTTCCTTTAGCTATGGATGTTAAGGGGGATGTATCTCAATGTGTTCTGGGATCGCACATCTGAAGTAGATCTGTAGGTTTGTTATTGCCTTACTTGCTGACTCACCACCCATGTCGTGAAATTCACGCTCGACCAAAATCATGGCACTCAACAACACATGTAACTGCGGGGGCGTGCCCAGTCAGTTCTATGCACTTATAAAATTGAGAGCACGCGTCACCTATCAGCTTATTTTGCTTGACTATTTCTCCACAAGCATCTGCCAAAACACTATCAAACTCATATATAGGTGTTTTTGCTACTGTCTTTGTCTACCTATTAACGATATATGTTGGCGGAATTTATCTTAGCAAATTAGATAAGAAAACGAGCAGCATATGAGCACATAGAATTCCATCCGAGTAGAAGAAGTGGCATGAGTACTGGCATGGGGAAGATTCCTCATTATGCACCACATAACATATCCACATTTTGTTTCCATAATTGTGCTTCATCTCATAGGCACGATCGCCCTCTATATTGGTAATACCTTGCATATGGCTGTACATCTGACCAATGTATAACTGTCTCTATAACACATAGAAGTTTGTGTGAATGCAGATGTTTCTGGCATGCTTCTCTATGTCATAAGACATCATCAGTTCCGGAAAGGACGTCAAAGAAACATTTTTGACTTTCCACTCACGATGGCCCTGTGAACCCACAACGTGCACAAACCAAACCCAGAATTCTGCCAGATTGATACTGGGACACGTTAGGTAGCAGAACATAGAATTTTGACTCTCAGAACCCGACGTTGTCCTCAAGATGCCCCCAAGATGTCATCTTTAAAGTAAGCATACACCCAAAGGTCCTGATTCTCATATATTTGGCACAACCACTCGTTGTCAGTTAGATGAAATTCCTCTAGCATCCACGCCCCGAGACACCTTAAACTCATCGGAAGAGTCTGATGTCCATATGCATCCTTTGATGTGCTCAATGAAATCCTCACAGTCATTTAGTATGTGGCCAACTTTCCCAGGAAGCTTCCCCATGATGTGCCACATGCAGAATCGATGGACCGACGTATCAAAAACATCTGTTATTACTTGTTTGATAGTTGAATCTTAGTCTATGATTGTGGTTTCTAACATGTAGATTCCTACAGTAATCAAGAAGTTATTGAATCGGTAGAAAAATGACTGTACCTTCTCATCCCTTGACAAACTAGCCCCAAAGCAAATGAGCTGCCTATGGTGATTTAATCCATGAAGGGCGCAAACACCATTGCATACTAGTTGGTCTTGTGGGTCTTGTCGAATGACAGGATGTCATTGAATAGGGTGTAGCTTCTTCTGCTCAGAGAATCTGACCAAAACACATTCTTCAACCAGTTCTCTTTATCAACCTGATAGTCAAAGAAGAAGTGAGGGCTAGCTTTCTTTTTCTTCTTTGGCACTCTATAAACATGTACGCATTCGTATCTTTGATAATAACTTTCAGGTCTCTATAATAATTTTACAAGTCCTTTCGTGTGCAGCCGATGTTTTCCTACCCACCAACCTATTCTTTTAGGAGTTGATAAACCTTTCATGGTCCTACATTAGCTTGAGCGTACTTGCAGATCATGTCTTTACACACGGAGCTGACATTTCTGTTTGAAGTCAGGAACTGCCTCTTACTGGGTGAGCACAAGAGATGAACATGACCTTCATGAGATTTGATTATCTCAAACTTCCCATCATCGGACGACCTTTAAACAATATGATCTCAGCATGCATCTCTTGTCTGGGCCCACTTTCTTTTCAATTTTCTCCATTTATGTCCATCTCTTGCTTGGGCATAGCTTTGGCAATAACCATAGCGGTTTTCACTGTCTTTGTAGGTTTGCGAAATCCTTCTTTAGAGCACACATACCGTTTCCAATACTTCCCCGACTTATTCTTCCCAGTAGGACTGCTATGAATATTAAGCCAACATAAACATCGTATCTTTTGTGGAATTCAAGGCAGTCTTCAACCCTATCAAACACCATGCCCAACCTCAGCATGAACATCTCGTCATCACATTCTGGTACCAATTCATTTTTAACATCAATCGACAAATCATTAACTACTAGAGTCAATGACTCGACATGTCCTAAAAAGAATAGTAAGAAAGCAAAAGGTTGACATTAACAACAAAACCACACAACGTCTCGGCCATTGCCACCAACATAATCAATTAAACAACTCTACACTAAAATTAGTTTGTGATGAAGGAACACTCTGTAATGCGTGCACTTGCTCAATGCATTCAACAATAACCATCTAGTGGTTGCTTTCTGCCATAGTCAAGCAGCTGTAACAAAAAAAAATTATAATGCACAGAAAAATATCATGCAAAGAAAGAAGGTTGAGTATCATACCATTTACAACACTGAAAGAGCCTCATTCAAATAGGTTTAGAATTAGTGACTGACATACATGTCATTACTAATCCATAAACATACAATTAGTGGTCATTGCATGCACGTAAAAATGCACAACTTTGTAATGTTGTTTACTAGTTCACTGAATGCTTACAATTCTATGCATATCATTTTGGTGATCAACAGACATGTCATTATTAATCAATAGGCATAACATTACTAACCACACATGTTACTCCTTCCTTACAGTGTAGAATTTACTCCTTGTATATTTAGTGATCACTAGACATGTGTTTTGTGGTCAGTTGATTTCAAATTAGTGATTAAATGACTGAGTGTTCGCTTTTTTTCTTTGAAGTTTTTTAGGATCTAATCCCTTTTAATATGGTGATCACTAGGAAACTTCTTAGTAATCTATAGATATAAGATTAGTGATCAGTAGGTATAACATTAGTGAGCCCATATATTACTCACTGATTATTCTCTAAAAGTCTCTCATTGTCTACTCTGTGATCATCAGTTATGTGTTTGGTGACGAAATAAAATAAGATCAGTGATCAAGTGAGCCAGTCATCAAATATTTCTACAACTTCGTAGAAATGAGTTCCTTCCAACATGGTGATCCATAGACAACTAAATAGTGATCATATGGCATAATGATGCGATCAATGCATATGTCATTAGTGATCAACTATTGAACCACCTACATCCATGAGTTAAGCTCGGTACACACTCAAAGGCAAATATTATCAAAGTATCATGACCTCTTACAGCTCAAAACTTTCCTAAATCAAAGTAGAAAGAACCAAACTACTTCAGTCTACTCAAAGCATACAATTCACACCATCATAAAAAGGATGTAACATGATAAAAGAGAACAGAAATCAAGTAAAAATTATCAATTTCATGCAATTTAGGGCATGTCCTAACAAAGAATAAATGAAACATAGCAAGAAGGAAACAACTAATCACAATTCATTTACTTCAACTAACCTCGAATGCTGCTTACTGCACTAACTGAAGCTCGATATTGTAGCCACAAATACAATCACAACGAGGAGTAAGAGCGGGAGCTAGAGAGAGAGATAAAGAGAGAGTAAGCAAGGGAAGGAGATATGAATCAATGATACAGTGATCAAGCAACACCTGTAAAGAATTTGAAGCTTTGTGTTTGGATTTTTAAGGCTGGAATTTCATGCCCTTCTTTCCCTGGTATTACATGGCCATAAGGCCCTTCAATTTATACACAAGCCAACCGCTTGCTTACATGCCAAGGAACCAAGTTAAAACCAAATTCTAACAATACAAGGAAGCTTACCAATGACATACCTATTCTGAATCTGCTTACACATCAATTTATTTCCTAATACAACTTGCTCTCCTAATACTCCCCCTTAAGTTGGAGCTGACGAGTTGTTCAGACCCAACTTGCTTTGCAAATACTGAAATTGCCGCTTTCCAAGTGCTTTGGTGAAGAGGTCGGCAGGTTAATCTTTTATGCCGACATGTGATAACGTAAGGGTGCCAGCGACCATCTCCTTCTGGACAAAATGACAATCAATCTCAATATGTTTTGTGCGCTCATGAAGCACTGGGTTTTTGGCTATATGTAAGGTAGCTTGGCTGTCACAAAACAACTGCATGGGCTGTTGTAAAAAAACTCCTAAGGATGCCAATAAACTGCAGAACAAACCAACCCACTAGTAGCAACTGCCATATATCTGTATTCAGCTTCAGCTGAAGATCTAGAAACAGTTGCTTATTTTTCTTGGTTTTCCAAGAGATAGGTGATGCACCAAGTTGCACAAAATACCCTGTTAATGATCTTTTAGAAAGTGCACATGCCCCCCCATCCGAATCACAGAACCCATAGAGATTCATCTCAGAACTTGCCTTTATGAATATTCCAAATCCAACAGTTCCTTTCAAATAGCGTAGCACATGCAGAGCAGCTTCTATGTGCCTTTCTCGAGGAGTCTGCATGAGCTGTGATAAGACATGGACTGCATAGACAAGATCAGGTCGTGTAATTGTAAGATAAATTAAACGACCAATCAATCTTCGGTACTGTGCTGCATCTTTTAAGAAAACCCATATGCCAAAGCAAGCTTATGATTTTCTTCGATGGGAAAATCTACAGGCTTTGCTCCTAAAAGACCACATTCTTATAGTATCTCAGGTACATACTTACGCTGGCATAAGAACATGCCTTATGGTCCGCGAACTACCTCAATGCCTAGAAAATATTTGAGAGGACCCAAGTCTTTAATGCTAAAACATGCATGGAGATAATTTTTGAATGCCTCACATGCTTGAGTATTATTTCCTGCTAATACAATATCATCGACGTACACTAACAAGGCCATGAAAATTTCCTTTATCGATAAATAAACAAGGAATAATCTGTGTAGGATCGAACACAACTGTACTCACAAAGTTTGGAGGACAGCTTTGTGAACCATTATCTGGGGGCTTGGCGAAGATCGTAAAAGGATTTTCTCAATTTGCAAACCTTATTAGTAGAGCGAGATTTAAAACCGGGTGGCATGCTCATATATACTTCTTCATCAAGGTTGCCATGCAGGAAGGCGTTGTTGACACCCAACTGATGTAATTTCCAACCTTTTGCAATGGCCACTGCCAGAAAACAACGTACACTAGTCATTTTTGCCACTGGTGCAAATGTTTCATTGTAGTCGAATCCTTCAACTTGATGATCTCCTCATATGACCAAATGTGCCTTATAGCGTTGAAGTGAACCATCCGAATTATATTTCACACGATACACCCACTTGTAGCTAATGGGCTTCTTACCCGGTGGAAGATCTACTACTTCCCATGTCTGATTGTCTTCTAATGCTTTGATTTCTTCTGCCATTGCTTATCGCCACTTCTGAATAAAACCTGGGCTCAACCACCTTTGTAATTGCAGCTAAATATGTTTGGTGAGAGATAGAAAAATTTGCACTTGTGACATAATTAGTTATAGGATAGTGCGTACATGAGGACCCTTTTTGTAGTGGCAGAGTCGACAAGAGGGGTTCTTCAATTCGGGCACCGTAACACACAAAGTCATCCAAGTGGGCTAGCGTTTTTCTGGGCCTGTCACCACGTCGCACAGGCTGGGCCGGCACTGGCCCACTTGCTCCCGGGCAGTCCGAGTTCTGGGCCTGATGTTCTACGCTCGCGTCACCTGTAGGACCCGGACCTCCTCGTTGCTTTCCCTGGCCTGGTGAGCAATCCAAAACTTAGGCTTGCTGATCTGGGATGGCAATGGCTAGTGGATCTAGTCTGTCTTACTTTAGCAACAGTTCTGGCCCATTACTTGGATTCCCCCTTGCGTTGGGTTGGGCTAGTGTACCAATTTCACAGTCCAATATGGCGTAATCCTTATTATCATCAAACATTAGGCCCCTTCGCTTCTCGCCATGCTGTTGAACCAAGATTTCTGCTTTGTCATCTTTGCCGAAAGGAGACACGCCTTCATAAAATATAACATCCCTACTAACAAATATCTCATGGGTTTCCAAATCATAGATCTTCCACCCTTTTTGCCCATAAGGATACCCTAAAAAAATGCCTTTCCTACTACTTATCGCGAACTTGTCTTTAGGTTTTGGGCAATTTTTGGCAAAACACAAACACCTGAATACTCTAAGATGATCATAAGATGGTTGTTGGTGATAGAGAACCTCATGCGGACTTTTTCCTTCCAATACTCTATTGGGTGTTCTGTTTACTAAATGAGCCGCTGTCAAGACGCATTCACCCCAAAACCTTAAAGGCAACCCGGCTTGAAACCGTAATGCCCTAGCCACATTAAGAATGTGTCTATGCTTGCGTTCCACCCTACCGTTCTATTAGGGGGTCTCCACACAACTGGTTTGATGAATAATTCCATTGTTGAGGTAGAATTCTTTCATCGGTCCGGATTTAAATTCAAGACCATTATCACTCCTTATAATCTTTACACCTTTTCCAAATTGTTTTTGTGCCATAGCTACAAAATCCTTTAGCAGTTTGGCTACCTTGATCTTCTCTTATATTAGGTACACCCAAGTAGCTCTACAAGTGTCATCTACAATAATGAGAAAATAAGATGCATCGCAGGAGGCTTTTACTC
Source organism: Carnegiea gigantea (assembly GCA_029747015.1). Taxonomy (NCBI): domain Eukaryota; kingdom Viridiplantae; phylum Streptophyta; class Magnoliopsida; order Caryophyllales; family Cactaceae; genus Carnegiea; species Carnegiea gigantea. The sequence goes on from JAKOGI010004055.1 coordinate 27,307, forward strand.
TATATGGCCCCCAAATATCACAATGAACAAGCTCAAGTAAATCACTAGCTTTATTATCACTTGTAACAAATCGACTTCTAGTTTGCTTGGCCTTAAAACATACATCACCAATGTCTTTATTACCTCTACAAATTCCTAAATTTTTAAAAAAATCCGACATGACTTCATGAGAAGGATACCCAAAGCAGTGGTGC
>JAKOGI010004055.1:32500-34988 GCA_029747015.1 Carnegiea gigantea
GATCGAATATTTGTCAATTCTTGAACCGAGGACCGGACCGGTCTGAAGTCGGTCTTGGACCGGACCGGACCGGGTAGAACCCAGACCGGACCGGACCGGACCGACTCCAGACCGGTCCTCAGACAACATGGCGCCACAAACCTGCTTATTGAACCAAATCAACCAATAAACCTGCTCTGCTAGTCTGCTGGTTGCTGCTCACTTAACCAAAACCAATAAACTTTAATACATGACCAACTACATATAAAAGTGAATTATATAACCAAAGTTACGCAACACTAATTGCAAAACATGTTCTTGAAATGTTGGTGCGATGCCAATCTCAAAGACAAATATGAGCTATTATCAAACACCTCATTGTTGGTTTGAGGACTGCAGTGAAAATATAAATGAATCCTGTCCTGTTGATAGTTTCTTCAGATCTGCAGGAACAAAAAGCACCACAATTTGGAAATGACGTCTTCGAATAAGATATAAATGAACAATTTACCTCCTTTCTAAAGTCACATACTATCACACCATATTGTTACTCACACAGTCACATTTACCTCCTTTCTAAAGTCATCATCCTCAGTGCTTCACCATAAGTGGGAAAGAATCCAAAAGACCAGATATGTGCTATTATTTCATCTGGGCTCAGAATAAAACGGACGCAGTGGGCAACACGAGGTAAGGAGGATCCTCTATTATCCTACACCTTAAAATATTCTGCACCTTAAAATTCAAACGATATCCAAGTCTATGTATCAACCAATTGTTAGCTTTTGAGAGATTGTGATCCGCATAACATAAAATGGAAACCTGAATACTTAAACAAACAACACTAAAACCAATAGAGAACATGAAAAACTGAGCTGAAATTTATCCAAACAGTTCAATAAACGCAACCCAGATCACGATTCCCCATTTAAATCAAGACAACAACAAACTTCACATCTCATTTTTTTTGGGGGGGGTGGTCAGCTTCTACATTGATAAACCCACATCAAGCTTTCACGCTACAACTCAAGGCAAACCCAAATTGAGCAACCCAATTAGATATCTAGAAACTGATGAATTCACCCAAAATCCAATCTTTCAAAAACAACGGAAGAGGAGAAAATTACCTCAATATTGAATGTTCAAAGTATCACCGACATCAATCACATCATCCTTATTACTCAATTGAGCAAGGTCTAAAATAAACACAATAGAAAGAACAAAAATTTATATTAGAGCATGCACCTGTCTTCTTAGTTCTTTCTTTCTTTTACACCTGTAGACATACACCACACTAGCATACACACATTCTATAAGTTTGTTTTCATAGTCTATGTCATTCTGGTGCAAAGTGTAATATCTGGCATACAAAAACAGCATCCTTTTCATGAAGCCATCATTCACTAATGGATAGCCATGCTTCAGAGTCCAAAAGGATTGACATGCTACCATTAATATGATTATACTAGTTGATTGATAGGCTGATAGCTGCCTAACTTACTTCTTTTCTGGACAGGGACAGAACACAGAACAAATTCAATAGAGCACAGCCACACATGGAAAGTAAATTCCAAGACAGCAGATGAGCACAATCAACGAATTCAATAGAGCACAACCAAGATTCGAGTAATTTTTAGCCAAGATTTGAAATCACAAAACCTTAGAACAAATTCACACAATCGGCAAAACCCTAGAAAAGTAAATTAAAACCCTAACTAACAACAATCAACAAATCCAAGCATGAAGCTGAAGCTTACCTCCACCAACCGAACCAAGACCGAGAGAAGATCAGGCTTCACATGTAGAAGAACAGCAGATGAGCCGTGAGCGCGACTATCCAGGAAGGCAGCAAGGAGCTAAGGAAGAAGGAGACGACTGACGAGAACGAAACCGCCGGCCAACGAGCGCCGAGCACCAACAAGGGCAGTAGAAGAGAAGGGAACATATGAGAAGGAGGAGGAGGAGGACGAGAACTAGGTGAAGCAAGCAGCAGAGGGCAGAGGCAGACGCGAAGAAGGCAAGAACAGAAGTGAGCCAACCTCGAAATGTTTCTGGAACTGGAAGGAAGTGGAAGGCCCCCGAAACCTTAGCTTGAAACTCAAAAAAAAAAAAATCGATCGGTCCGGTACACGAGCCGGTCCACCCGGTCCAGGACCGGACCAGACCGAAGATCGAAAACTAGAAAAGCAAGGACCGTTGACCGGACCGAAAAGCCTCGGTCCGGTCCAGTCCAGGCCGGTCCAGGCCGGTCTTCGGTCCGTTCTGGTCTTCGGTCCGGTTCGGTCCTAGACCATTTAATGAACAGCCCTATGCATACATACAGATACACACACGCATGCACACACACACATATATACAAATACATATATACACAAACACACATGTACGTACACACACACATACACAGACACACACACGCACAGATATGGACATGCACAGCTATGCACATGCACACATATACGCATATGGGCGGATACATGTACATATACATATATATATATATATATAT
>JAKOGI010004056.1:0-34977 GCA_029747015.1 Carnegiea gigantea
TATATATTTATATGTATTTATATATGTATATTTTTTTGGTAGAAAAATGGGTAACTTCAGTAGATCTAATTGACTGTTTTGTACAACTATTGACCTCTCTAAGTCATCTTTTCTTTAGCCAATAAGTCTATCTGTACATTTATAACATTTCCTTGTAATTCTGTTAAGAATGCGTATTCTTTGTGTGATATGATCCTTTGCATTCTCGAACTGGGTTTGGATTGGCAGCTGGTGATGTGAGAAGATCTTCTCATTTCTTGTTCTCCAAATCAGGTAAATTGCAGCTGCTATTATAGCATATGTTATCATCTTCACCTTCTTTGGTCCCCTTAGTTTCCTTATGGAATGTGAAAAACAGCCCATGCTAGTGGTGTCAATAGAGGTTGGCCACCATTTGTGTATGGCTTGCCAGTATTCCCTTGCCCACCTGCACTTAAAGAATAAATGGTCCATGTCTTCCTCTGCCTCATCACATACTTCACATTTCGCCTTGATCCTTTGGGTTTTGAACCTAGCCATTCTGCTTCGGGCAGGGAGCTTTTAGTGCTTGAAGAACCAGGTTGTAGAAGCATGTCTGGGAGTCATAGTTCTGGCCCATACTACCTTACTTCAATGTTTATACTCCATCTCCCCTAGAAGCCAATGGTAACCTTTTTGAACTGTGTAACTCTGACCTCCTTACCATTGCCAGGTGGATTTGTTGGTGATCCCCTTGACAAATAGGTCCTTGGTTGCCACCTATTTTTTCTAATACCAGCTGCAGTCTGGTGGAGCTTTGTAATCCCACCAGTCTAGCTGTTTCAGATATTTCCCATCACCCATTTGAGCCATAAAATGTCTTTCCTCATGGTTACAGCCCATATTATCTTAGCTATGCTTGCTTTATTCTAAGCCACCAGATTTTTGAGTCCTACTCCCCCATATTTCCTAGTGGGCATGTTGTATTCCAGGAGATGAAGGGGCTCATTTGGTAATCAGCCATTCCCCCCCACAGGTAGTTTCTACATAGTTAGCTCATTTGGTCAATGACCTCTTGAGGGAGGATGAAAATAGTGGGCCAGTAATTGAACATACCAAAGATTACAGAGTTGAGTAGTTGTGCTCTGCCTACAAAAGATATCCTTTTTGTGGCCCAGGGCCTGATTTTCTCCAATATTTTCTCCACAAGTGCCTTGCACTCTCATTTACTTAGTCTACATGCAGTGATTGAGATCCACAGGTACTTCATTGGGAGTGATCCTTCTTGGAATCCAATGATATCAAGGCACTACTATTGCAGGGTAAAGGTACAGCTCCCAAGTACAATATGGGATTTTGTTTGGTTTGCTTAGAGACCTGCACAATGGTAAAATGCCAGCAGGGTGTCCTTGATAATTGACAGTGTTGGAGGATGTGCCTTGCAAAAGATCATCACATCATCTGTAAACATGAGATGATTCAGCTTTAGTGAACTGCATGAGGGGTGAACAGCAAAACTTTGATTGTTGCCTACTGTCTTCATCGACCTTATGAAATATTTTATGGAAAGGACAAAGTGTAGTGGGGAGAGAGGGTCTCCTTGTTCAAGGCCTCTCCCCCCTTTCAAAACTTCTCCTATCTGGCCATTTATATGAACCCTGTAAGTGACTGATGTGATGCATTCCATTACCCATGTCATAAACTGTTGAGGGAATCTCATATTGTAACACCCCGACACTCTAATTTCAGTTCTTATTTACTAATCTTAATCCTACGTGGCAGTGGAACCTACTTAAGGTGTTACTGTCATATTTTCTTCTTGGAAATACCAGGCTGGATATCAAATAACGATTAATACAAAATTTGTAATAATGTTTCAATTCCCACATTGTTCAAACTTTTATACCAACAAATAATTTAAACCAATGTTCGTAATAACTTTGTCCTTAACAACTAAACTTCCATCTTCTTCGACTCACGCCTTCGAGCCTTGCTCTACTTTCAGTTCTCCAGCCCCACGCACGACTAAGTCACTGAAAACAAAACATTTTATAAAGTTGAGGTAAACTCAGTAAACAATCACCCTTGACAGTCAACTATATACACAAATTTATTTTGAAAACATTTTGATGGGGTAGGGGAAAATAACAACACTTCCAAGACACATTTCTCATTAGCATAGCTTTCCATGGTTACCAGTTCTCAGAGATGTAAGTTCACAGTTTATGGTCCAAACAAAATAGTCCGATTTTAGGTGAGTGACCTCACTGGGTCTCATGACCTGCGGTGTAGTTCAGCGCAGCCGCTTAACTCATTCCTGCCCTACTGCTACTCATGCGGTTACCGCTTAACCCTTTCCTGGCCTACCACCAACAGGTGTCGTTACTGCTAACCTGGCCTACGTCTCAGCAGAGCACGTGGCCGCTCACATGCATTCACTAATTTCCCGGGGAAGGCTAATGGCCTTCAATTTAGCACAGTCAGATTAAATCTCACCCAACTCAGCCTTTACAGTTATTAATTTCATATCTCTTTATTAGAGGCCGACTTAGCATAAATGAGCCCATTCAATCCCAACCACTTCCCCTAATGACTAACCTGCAGTAGTAAAACATGCATCTCTAGCAACACATAATAAAGTCTCAATTACATTGCATGTCACGTTATACAGATTCTGCCACACAGTTCCATTCAGTTAACTCATGCTATTATTCCTTCGTACCAGTACACAGGATAGTTCTTACGATGCTCAATGCATGCACAGTTGCAATCAATGCGGGGAAGGGTTAGGGCATGACTGTTACCTGGGTACCGTACAAGTTACGGGCTTGTTTACTATTCTGAACTAACTGCTCCGCACCTAGGCCAACACATAGCTCACACTCAGTCTAACTCAAATAAATTACCCCCTGGTCTTTTTCTTACTCCCAATAATTTTTATAAGAATTTACCCATGCTTTTAGGGCCCCCATCCAAGCCCACTCTAGGGTTCAGATTGGCCAGAATTTAAGCCCCTTTCCGGAGGCCCTAACTTCTAGTCTCGATGTCTAATTTAAAACTTCTAGCCCAATTCAGAAACTTTGAGTCATCCCCTACCCTTATCATGTTCGGGGTTTCTCCTGGTTCTATCCTGAGAAAGGTCATTTTCTCACTTGTTTTAGGAGTATCACTGGCTATCTTGGTCTGGATAGCCCAAGGTAAATTGGTTATAACATGGGCCACACTACCCCAACAGGCCGAATTCGAAAACGGGGCTATGCGAGACGTCTAGAGGTATCCGCTCTAAAGATTTGGTGATTTTTGGTTCATCGACCCACCCTAGGTGAATTTTCAAAATGACCGTAACTCTAGCCCACCTTCCAGCCTAGCAGGCTCGGCCCAGATTTCCTAGCCTGAATTCCTAGCCCTATAACGTGCACACCCAACATCCAAAAATTGATTTTTTGCTCATTCCGGAAAGAGCAACATGTCCTCTACAATGTTTGTATTTTGTATTTTTGCTAATTTACTCAATATCTAGGCCACAAACCCTAAAACACACAAACTATCCTTGGCTGTCCTAGTTTTGATAGTCTCTGGTAAACGGGCAATAACTTCCTCTACACAAGTTGAAATCCAGTGATCCCAAAGTGTAGCATAGAGGACACCTTGGTCTATCTACCCTACAATTTTGATGATTTTTAGGCCTTATTAGCAATGGGAGAAAATTTTTAAAGTCACATGTATTTATCTATCTTTCACAGTGGCAGGTTCTCATCAACCCTCATTCTAAGACCCGATCTTTTTACTTAACATCCACATTCCTCATACCGGTGACCCATTATCCATGAATTCCAACTATGTTAATCCCATCCCAAGTCATCCACGCCATGGAAGATGTAAAAATTCATGTTAAGAACACCCAAAAAAAAAAAAAAATCACCATGCACTTACCTTGATGTAAACCCGAAAGTTTAGTAATGAAATCATCTTCCTTCTTGAGGTTCGAATATGAAAATCATGCAAAGCTCTCTTTAAAACCAATGCCTTGAATTTCAAACTAAATCACACAAAGAAAACAATAAGTGCTAAAGTTTTGGGTGTAAAGAAGAGCACGGGACTATGGTTGCACCCATTCATCACGTGTTTCTTACTAAGGGAGAAGAGAGGGAGGTGGAGTGCTGGTGGGGGTGGTGGTGGCCGGCGTGGCTAAGATGTGTGTGTGTGTGAGAGAGAGAGAGAGAGAGAGAGAGAGAGAGAGAGAGAGAGAGAGAGAGAGAGAAGTATACTAAGGGGGGGTGTGTTTTCATGCTTAAGGTTTTAGGGCGGGGGTAGTTCACGGTTAGGGTTAGGGTTAGGGTTAGGGGAAAAGGAAGAGAAAAGAAAAAGAAGGAAAGGGAAGGAAAAAGGAAAGAAACGAAGAAAGAAAAGAAAAGAAAATAAGAGGGAAAAAGAAAGAAATTAAGCACAAATTATAGGGTTTGATTTGGGGGGAAGAATTTAATTTCAAAATAGAGATAGCTAGAAGGAAAATAATTGAAAAGGTAATTAGTTGAGATGTGAGACAAAATATGCAATTATTTAAATCGAAGGAAAGGAACAAAATAACCCAGATGGAAAATATATATATATATATATATATATATTTCCATCGTTGAAATAAAGTTTTAAAAAAAGACAACACGTAGCAAAAAATATTTATAACGACTGGGATTACGAGGGTTGGTCCACGTCACTAGGTCTCCCAACTTGATTTTTCGGGGTTTTACATACTACCCCACTTAAGAAAGTTTCGTCCTCAAAACTTCACTAAGCTGTGACATAGTACCATTACGAATATGAATTTCTGGGGTTTTACATACTACTTCACTTAAGAAAGTTTCGTCCCTGCAACTTACACGCACCTGGTTATAGGAACAAGTGAGGGTATTTGTTTCACATTTTCTGCTCTGGCTCCCAAGTGGCTTCAGGCATCTTATGATTGGCCTAAAGGACCTTTACTAGGGGCACTGTCTTCCTACAGAGGTGTTTTTCTAGCCGATCCAGGATTTGTATTGGCTGTTCCTCGTACGACAGGTCTTCCTGGAGTTGTATAGGATCAAGCTCGATTATATATGAGGGATCTGGAATGTATTTCCGTAATTGCGACACATGAAACACATTATGTACTCTTGGAAGTTCGGGCGGTAGCTCCAGTCAATAAGCTACTTCCCCAATTCTCTGTATGACTGGGTATGGCCAAATGTACCTTGGGCTAAGCTTCCCTCCCATCCCAAATCGTGCGATTCCCTTGGTCGGGGAAACTGGGAGGAATACTTGATCCCCTACTTGAAACTCAAGGGGCCTATGCCTCCAGTCAGCATAGGTCTTCTGGTGGCTCTGGGTGGCTCTTCTTCGCTCCTGGATTACCCTTATTTTATCCATAGTGGCTTGGATTAACTCCGGCCCAGTAGTCAAAGTTTCATCAATCTCCTGCCAACATAGCGGCGTTCTGCACTTCCTCCCGTACAGTGCTTCGTATGGGGCCATGCCAATACTCGCGTGGTAGCTGTTATTGCAAGAGAACTCGATCAGTGCCAGTTACTCGTCCCACGCACTTTTAAAGTCCAACGCATAAGCCCGTAGCATATCTTCTAATGTCAGAATAGTGTGTTCCGTCTGTCCGTCCGTAGCAGGGTGGAACGCAGTACTAAAATGCAGCAATATCCGAAATGCTTCCTGGAGCTTCTGCCAGAAACCCGGCTGAAGCCTGGTGTCCCGATCTGACACGATAGAGCTAGATACCTCGTGTAACCATACTATCTCCTCGAGGTATGCTCGAGCTAATTGGTCCAGGGTCCAAGTATTTCTCATGGCTATGAAGTGCGCTGTTTTTGTGAGCCTATTCACGATAACCCAAATTGCGTTGTTCTTCCGCTGAGTCAAAGGTAGACCCACCACGAATCCATGGCTACCAAGTCCTACTTCTACTCAGGAACTTCCAGAGGTTGCAAGAGTCCCACTGGTCGTTGATGCTCTATCTTCACCCTTTGACAGGTTAGGCACTTTACCACATAAGCGGCCACTTCCTATGTCATGTTACTCCACTAGAATGCCTGCTTTAGGTCGTTATATAACTTATTTCCCGCAGGGTGTACCGAGTGTGGGGTGTTGTGACCCTCGTCTAAGATTTTCATCTTGAGTGCATCTACAACTGGCACACACACCCAGTTATGAAACTGAATGGTGCCATCTTTATGAATTATAAACCCGGGTGCCTTTCCTACCAATATTTCCTCCTTGATTCACTCAAGTTGGGGGTCCATAGCCTGAGCTACCCGGATCTCTTCAATGAGTGTCGGCTGTGCTTCTAGGGTGCATAGCATAGGCTTTGCCCTCGGGGTGATCACGTTGAGTTCTAACGTCCGAAATTCTTCACACAACTCATTCAGAAGAGCTAGCAAGCAGCTTAGTGCTGGATACAGCCGACGACTCAACGCATCCGCCAGTACATTGTCCTTCCCGGGATGGTACTGGAAATGGACATCGTAGTCCTTCAGAAATTCCAACCACCTTGTCTGTCTCAAATTCAGATCTTTCTGTGAGAAAAGGTATTTCAAACTTTGGTGGTCGGTGAACACTTCACAACGTACCTCATACAAGTGATGCCTCCAGTTCTTAGGTGCAAACACAACAACTGCTAATTTTAGGTCATGAGTTGAGTAATTCCGCTCCTGTATCTTCGATTATCGTGAGGCATAAGCTATGACACGGCCCTCTTACATTAGCACACACCCCAAACCGCTCCTAGAGGCATCACTATATACTACGAAATCCTTGCTAGTAGTAGGTAAGGCCAGTATCGTGCTCGTTAGTCTCTTGTTAAGCTCCTGGAATGCTTCCTCACATTATTCCATATGGCGTACTCGTCAGCCTCTTTTTAAGCTCCTGGAACGCTTCCTCACATTGTTCCGTACATTCATACTTAGTGACCTTCCTGGTCAAGTTGGTAAGCAGAGTGGTAATCTTCGAAAAATTTTGAACAAATTTGCGATAGTACCCTACTAGACCCAAGAAACTCCTCACCTTCATCGGGTTCCTAGGTCTGGGCCAGTTTATCACGGCCTCTATCTTTTGGGGGTTCACAGACACTCCCTCATTGGATATTACGTGTCCCAAAAATGCCACCTTGTTCAATCAAAACTCACACTTAGAAAATTTGGTGTACAACTCATTCTTTCTTAAGACTTCCAGGGCTGTCCGTAGATGGTGGTTGTGTTCCTCGGGGGTCCTCGAGTAGATTAGGATCTCGTCTATGAACACCACCATGAATTGGTCTAAATAACGTTTGAAGACCTTGTTCATAAGGTCAATGAATACTGTCGAGGCGTTGGTGAGGCCAAAGGGCATCACCATGAACTCATAATGTCTGTACCGGGTACAAAAGGCAGTCTTAGATATATCCTCATCCCTGATTCGAACTTGATGGTACCCCAAGCAAAGGTCTATTTTAGTAAAGGTCTCCGCGCCCCGTAGTTGATCAAATAGATCACGGTAACGGTTCTTGACCGTTATTTTGTTCAGCTCTCGGTAGTTTATACACAGTCTTAGGGTACTATCCTTCTTCTTCACAAATAAAACTGGGGCTCCCCACGGGGATGTACTAGGTCAGATATACCCCTTTTCCAAAAGCTCCTCCAACTGTGTCTTTAGTTCTTTCAATTCTATCGGTGTCATCCGATAAGGTGCCTTAGAGATAGGTGTGGCTCCAGGGGTCAGGTCGATATAAAACTCCACTTCTCTAACGGGTGGCATGCCAGGGATTTTATCGGGTAACACATCTAGAAATTCTCTTACCACGGGGATGTCCTCCAAGGAGGATTCCGCATCCTCGGTTTTCACTACGTGACACAGGAATTCCTCGCATCCTTTGCCTAACAACTTGTGAGCTTTCGTTACCGACACCAATTTTACTCCCATTCTGGGTCTTTAGCCCCTAGGCACTACCTTCTCCCCATTGGGTCCCCTTAGGGTGATTTTTCGCTTTGGGCAGTCTATCTGAGCCTGATGCTTAGCTAACCAGTCCATCCCCAAGATAACCCTACAATCAGTTAACTCAAACCCGTATAGGTCTGTAAGGAAATCACATTCATACATTCTAAGAGGGCAACCCTCGTCTAGCTCTTTACACGTCACAGTCTTCCCATCAGGGAGAGTCACATATAGCAATGAAGATTTACGGGTGGAGATCGGTCTTAATGTCTCAACCAGCTTAACAGAAATAAAGGAGTGCATGGCACCCGAATCAAACAAAACATCTATTGGCTAAGTTAGGAGAGAGAAAGTACCCATCACAATATTAGGAGCATCCTCTACTTCCTCCTTTCGCATCACATAAACTCTGCCCCCATTGTTCCGGGGAAGTTAGTAGGAAGGTCGGGCTTGAGCTTGCTGAGGTGCCCGGTTTTGCTGGTTGGGGTTGACCGCTTGTCCTCCCCTATTTTGATATGGTTGTTATGGTCGCTGGCATTACCCTTGACCCTGGCCTTGCCCTTGTCCAGCAGGAGGTGGAGGAAGTGGGCAGTCTTGAACCTGGTGCTGATGGCTTCCACAGCGAAAGCACCTCTTCATCGAGCGGCATTCTCTAACACGATGACCTGGTTTTCCACACGCGTTGTAGGTTACCTTTGGCCGTGTATTGGGGTGCTGGCCTCCCTAATTAATACTATTTGAAGCTGATTCCTGGTAGGCCGATGATATTGCTCTTGCGATTGGGAGTTACCCCGGTTATCTCCCTTCCTCTTAGTTCCCCGCTGTTCATTGAAATAGTTACTCTACTCTTTCATCGCCCTCTTTATATTGACCGCAGTGTCGTATAGGTCAACATAAGAGGCGTACTAACGTACATACATCCTCTCTTTAATGGTGGGGTTCAGCTCGGCCTCGAACTGGTTCATCTTTAACCTTTCGTCAACTATGAAGGCTGGGGCAAATCGTGAGAGCTCCATAAATTTGGAGGCATACTCGAGTATGCTCGTATTCCCCTATTGCAGTTACATGAACTCACCCTCCTTGGCCTTTTGGAGTGAGATAGGGTAGAAATGATCCTTGATCATCTCCTTGAACTTGTTCCAACCAAATCTAGGTTCGTATTGTCTCTCCCTCACCGTGGCCCACTATAAGTCAACCTTGTCCGTCAAATAGAATACAGTGAAACCCACCTTCTACTCCTTAGGGCATTGGAGTGCGTCGAACAGCTTCTCCATGCCCCTAATGCAATCCTCAAAAGTCTTAGGGTGGCGAGTGCCATCGTAGGTGGGTGGATGATGGCTTGCAAATCTCTTAAACATATAGGAGTTATCCTCCTCGACCATTTTCTCCCAAGCCTCCATTAGCCTCTGCAACTGCTCATTTTGGAGTCGCAGCTACTCCCCTTGTTTCTATAGGATCTCCAATAGCAATAATTGGTGAGTTCAGCTCCAGTGGGCGGATTGACCTGGCTGTGAGACCCATTCCCATTCCTAGGACGCAGGGCCTCCAACCGTTCCCGGAGGGCCGACATGTTAATCTTTTGATTCCTAGGGACTCTTGTAGCATGGTGAGATTCGGTTTGAGATTCGTTGCTGTTTCTCACCATTCTGTTTGGGAAAATAAGTTGGATTTACTTCCCATTCTAATAGTTCATTTCCTACCTACTACCGGGGTTCAATAACACAGTACATACTAGTGCATTAGACATCACTTAACATGTGTTCGATTTTAGCATTTCACCACATCCATGTGGTACAATCACTTCATCACATACTCATGCATTTCACATCATACAGACATCATGTCCACATATTTCACATTTTTCACAACAGAAAACACTGACATTTAGATAATTCAGGGAAGTTTTATTGCATAAAAAAAAAATTCCAACATCATAAGTGTTCCACACTAGTACTTTTCATTACATCACAGTTTATAACATTATTAGCCATAGTGGCTTGATAACAGAATCAGAAAGACAACTAACAACACTGCCCTAATGAAACAATAAAGAACCACAAGCCTTCTAACTGCTATGAGCTACTACTTGTCGGGGGCGTCCAGTGGAGAAGTACCCCTACACATCCAACCACATCTGCCCTGCTTCCAGTGAGTCATCCCGGTCACAAACTTGGCCCTCGTCTTCGTAGAATCAAAATCTATCTCTACTCCTAAGCTCTCAGGTCCCTCGGTTTAGTCATCCAGCATAATGAACTCCCCCCTTTCCTCTTCACAGTCTCACCCGGGACTCTCTCCCTTCATCTGCTCTGTCTCACACTCACTCGAGTCTCCCTTGAGGTCTTCACTTCCCATTAGCTGTCCCTCACTTACCTCAGAATCTTCCTCGGGGTCCTCCTCAGGATCCTCCTCCTCCATTGGTTTCCCCTTGCTCGGGTCCTCCTCGGGATCTTCTTCCTCCATGGGTTCCCTCTCACTAGGCTCTTCCTCAGGGTCTGCCTTCTCTATTGGTCCTGCCTCAGTAGGGTCATCTCCTTCTTCCTTAGAGTCTCCCTCCTCATCTGTAAGCTCATCTCCTAGGGGTGGGGCATCCTTCTCACTCGCTGTGGGAATACGCTCTAGGTTATGGGGTCCCTCCAGTCTTAAGTAGTGTATTAGGTCATCTATATCCATCCCCATGAGCTCCCAGTTGCACCAACAACGCCTCTCCGACGCGCGAGGATCATGAGCTGGGGGTGCAGCTCATCAACTCGATAATGCCACTCAGGGTCCCCCTTTAGGGTCAGCGATAGGAAGACCACTCGGTTATTCTCAATCGCCAGGCAGCTAGTGGGCCTATCATCCAGGTATCTGCCTAATACTCACCTCACATGTCGTATAAGGTCCCACACACTCTTCCCTGACTCCTTAGCTAACTGGTCATGCAGACAAGGACCTCCTACACAACCGTAGTGCTGGGTACCCTCCATTCCTATACAAAGTAAGAACACATAAAATATGCATCCAACCCACAATCATGCATTCATTTTGTACTATATGCAAATGTATGCAGCCCCTGCCCTGTGCTACACTCACTCTCCGTACAGTCCTTAAGTCTACCAGTTTTTTTCTTTAACTTTTTTTTTTTTAACAGTCTTTTAGGCGAGCCTTTAGGTCAGTTAACCTGATATCTGATACCACTTTGTAACACCCCGAAACTCTAATTTCAGTTCTTGTTTACTACTCTTAATCCTATATGGCAGCAGAACCTACTTGGGGTGTTACTGCCGTATTTCCTTCTTGGAAATACCAGGCTGGATATCAAATAACGATTAATACAAAATTTATAATAATGTTTCAATCCCCACATTGCTCAAACTTTCATAACAACAACTAATCTAAACTAATGTTCATAATAACTTTGTCCCTAACAACTAAACTTCCATCTTCTTTGACTCACGCGTTCGAGCCTCGCTCTACTTTCAGCTCCCCAGCCCCATGCACGACTAAGTCACCTCAAAACGAAACATTTTATAAAAATGAGAAAAACTCAGTAAACAATCGCCCCTGATAGTTAACTACATACACAAATTCATTTTGAAAACATTTTAATGGGGTAGGGGAAAATAACAAGACTTCCAAGACACATTTCTCATTAACATAGCTTTCCATGGTTACCTGTTCTCAGAGATGTAAGTTCATAGTTTATGGTCCAAACACAACAGTCTCATTTCAGGTGAGTAACCCCACTGGGCCCAATGGCCTACGTTTCAGTTCAGCACAGTTGCTTAACTCGTTCTTGGCCTACCGCTAGTTAGGCGGTTACAGCTTAACCTTTTCCTGGCCTACCACCAACAGGGGTGGTTACCGCTAACCTGGCCCATGTCTCAGCAGAGCACGTGGCCGCTCACATGCATGCAATAGTTTCTCGGGGAAGGCTAATGGCCTTCAATTTAGCATAGTCAAATTAAACCCCACCAAACTCAGCCTTTATAGTTATTAATTTTATATCTCCTTATTAGAGACCGACTTAGCATAAATGAGCTCATTCAATACCGGCCACTTCCCCTAATGACTAACCCGCAGTACTAAAACATGCATCCCTAGCAACACATAATAAAGTGTCAATTACATAGCATGTCACGTTATACAGATTCTACCACGCAGTTTTATTCAGTTAACTCATGCTATTATTCCTTCATACTAGTAAAGGGGATAGTTCTTACCATGTTCAACGCACGCACAGTTGCAATCAATGCGGGAAAGGGTTAGGGCATGATTGTTACCTAGGTACGGTACAAGTTACGGGCTCAATTACTATTCTGAACTTACTGCTCCACACCTGGGCCAACACATAGCCCACACTCAGTCTAACCCAAATAAATTACCCCCTGGTCTTTTTCCGACTTCTAATAATTTTTATAAGAATTTACCCTTGCTTTTAGGGCCCCCATCCAAGCCCACTCTAGGGTTCAGATTGGCCAGAATCTGGGTCCCCTTCCAGAGGCCCTAAGTTCCAGTCCCGATGTCCAATTTAAAACTTCTTACCCAATTCAGAAACTTTGAGTCGTCCACTACCCTTATCATGTTCGGGATTTCTCCCGGTTCTATCCTGAGAAAGGTCATTTTCTAACTTGTTTTAGGGGGTATCACTGACTGTCTTGGTCTGGATAGTCCAAGGTAAATTGGTTATAGCTTGGGCCACGCAACCCCAGTTAGCCCAATTCCAAAACGAGGTTATGCGAGACATCTATAGGTATCCACTCTAAAAATTTGGTGATTTTTCGTTCATCGACCTACCCTAGGTGAATTTTCAAATTGGCCATAACTGCAGCCCACCTTCCAGCTGAGCAGGCTCGGCCCAGATTTCCTAGCCTGAATTCCTTGTCCCATAACATGCACATGCGACATCCACAAATTGATTTCTTGCCCATTCCAGAAAGAGGAGACTGTTCTCTACAACTTTTATATTTTGTGTTTTTGCTAATTTACTCAATATCTAGGCCATAAACCCTAAAACATGCAAACCATCCTTGACTATCCCAGTTTTGATAGTCTCTGGTAAACGGACCATAATTTCCTCTGCACAAGTTAAAATCCTGTGAGCTTAAAAGCGCAGTGTAGAGGACACCTTGGCCTATCTACCCTAAAAATTTGATGATTTTTAGGCCATATTTTCAACGGGAGTAAAGTTTTAAAGTCACGTGTATTTATCTATCTTTCACAGTGGTAGGTTCTCATCAAGCCTCATTCCAAGACCCGATCTTTTTACTTAATATCCATGTTGCTCATACCTGTGACCTATTATCCATGAATTCTAACTATGTTAATCCCACCCCAAGTCATCCAAGTCACGAAAGATGTTAAAATTCATGTTAAGAACACAAAAAAAATATTACTATGCACTTATCTTGATGTAAACCCGAAAAAGTAGTAATGAAATCGTCTCTCTTTTTGAGGTTCAAATACAAAAATCATGTAAAGTTCTCTTTAGAACCAATTCCTTGAATTTCAAACTAAATCACACAAAGAAAACAATAAGTGCTAAAGTTTTGGGTGTAAAGAAGAACACGGGACTAAGGTTGCACCCATTTATCACATGTTTCTTACAAAGGGAGAGGAGAGGGAGGCGGAGTGCCGGTGGCCAGGGTGGTGGCTAGCGTGGCTGAGACGCGAGAGAGAGAGAGAGAGAGAGAGAGAGAGAGAGAGAGAGAGAGAGAGAGAGAAGAGAGAGAAGTATACTAAGGGGGGTGTGTTTTCACGCTTAGGGTTTTAGGAGGGGGGTAGTTCACGGTTAGGGTTAGGGGAAAAGGAAGAGAAAAGAAAAAAAAGGAATGGGAAAAAAAAGGAAAGAGAAGAAGAAAAAAAGAAAAGAAAATAATAGGGAAAAAGAAGGAAATTAAGGACAAATTCTAGGGTTTGATTTGGAAGGAAAAATTTAATTTCAAAATCAAGATAGCTAGGAGGAAAATAATTGAAAAGGTAATTAGTTGAGTTGTGAGATAAAATACGCAATTACTTAAATCGAAGGAAAGGAACAAAATACCGAGGATGGAAAATAAATACATATATATATTTTTCCATCGTTGAAATACAGTTTTTAAAAAAAAAGAACAGGTCGCGAAAAATATTTATAACGACTTAGATTACGAGGGTTGGTCCACGTCACTAGGTCCCTCAATTTGATTTTCCAGGGTTTTACACATATGCTCCATTAGCTCTTTCAGAAATTGCCAATGCACTGAATCAAAAGCTTTGTGTAAGTCAATCTTCATGATGCACCATGGTGAAATCCCGTTCCTATTGTATCCCCTTACTATGTCCTGGCATGTGAGACTGTTAAAGAGAAGCTCCCTGTCCATGACAAAAGCCCCTGATTCTGATGAATTAAGTGGGGAAGAATATTCTTAAGTCTCATGCATAGGAGTTTAGCCACACATTTGTACAACACA
Source organism: Carnegiea gigantea (assembly GCA_029747015.1). Classification (NCBI taxonomy): domain Eukaryota; kingdom Viridiplantae; phylum Streptophyta; class Magnoliopsida; order Caryophyllales; family Cactaceae; genus Carnegiea; species Carnegiea gigantea. The sequence continues at coordinate 14,337 of JAKOGI010004056.1, forward strand.
TTGCAGCATGATATGGGTCTGAACTCCCTTGCCTGTGTTGGATTTTGCACTTTTGGAAGCAGAACTAGCTTTGTCTCCCCTAGATAGGGTAGCATTTTACCAGTGTAGAAAAAGTGTTGGATGGCTTCCTTCACTAACCCTCCTCTTATATGCCATGTTGCTTTGAAAAACCCACTACTGTAGCCATCAGGTCCTGGTGATTTTGTATTTGGGATTGAAAACATGGCTGCTTTAACATCATTTTCAGCAAAAGGGGCACATAGTGTCAGCTACTGCTCTATTGTCAATGTGTTGCCTATGCTTATCACTTCAGGGTCAATTTGTCTTCTATAGTTAACTTGCTCCCCTAGCAACCCCTTATAGTAATTCTGCATGATGGTTGCTACTGCTGGGAACCCTTGATTTATCCTGCTATGTTCATCTTGCAGTTCAAATATATATGAGGCAGTTTTCCTTTGTTTTGCTTTTGCAAAGAAATACCTGGTGCATTCATCGCCATAGGTGATCCATTCTGCTTTGCATTGTTGTCTTATTATATCAATAACTAAAGAGAGAATTTTGATGTATTTCTCCCTTGTTTCCCTTTCTCTCTGCTGGAGCTCTAAGTTATTCGGGTCTGCCAGAAGGAGATTTTGATTCCTTTCCAACTCAGCCCTTGCATTGCTTTGCTAATTCTTTAAATCTGCAAAATGGTTTTTATTGAGCTGCTGTAGTGCTGTTTTGGTGTTCCTTAAGAACATTTTCAGCCTTTTATATGGCCCCAATTTTGAATTTGCAGGAATCACGGATGCAACCAAAGGTAAGAAGCTAGTGTCCCTAATCCACATATCACATAATTAGAAAGTGGGTTTTGGTCTTAGGCAGCTAGGAGTGTCTATGACCATTGCTGTGTGGTCAGAGAGGGAGCTAGCCATGTATATTACTTGGCTAAAACATAATGAAAAGTGAATTTGAAAATATTTAAGGCATTGGTTTGTTTATAACTTCGCCTTGTGTCTAAAAGAATTTAAACAATCTAGAAAAGAGCATTTTAAGGTGCTAAGCATGAAGTTTAGCTAATTTATATACTAGTTCCTTGCTTAAGTCTCTATTGAGTTTCAAGTTATGAGCATGTAAAATCACTATGTTTTAAGAAGCGCTCATGTTGAAGGTTTACGAAGAAAACTTGTTTACCTTATAAACGAGCCAAGTACCCTAAGTTTTCGAATAATAACAAGTTTATAATGTGTTAGGCCTTTAGTTTACTATTACGCCCTCCTTCAAGTTTTAAAAAGGGATTAAAACGAGTTATAAAGTGGCAACTAAGGATTTTATTACGAATGTAGTTTGAGTTAAACGCTAACTAAACACCTTAAGTGCCAAATGGGCTTCGTTTTACGAACTAGTGAACGTATTATGTCTATAAGAAGCTTTTAAGTTAGAAACGAAATCGTTTTACGAATTAGTAAATGTATTATGTTTGTAAGAAGCTTTTAAGTTAAAAATGAAGTTGTTTTACGAACTAACAAACGTATTACATTATTAAGAAGCTTTTAAGTTAAAAACGAAGTCGTTTTATGAACTAGCAATCATTTTACATTTATAAGAAGCTTTTGACTTAAACACGAAGTGGTCTTACGATTTAGCAAACTTATTACATTTATAAGAAGCTTTTAAGTTGAAAACGAAGTCATTTTATGATTTAGCAAACTTATTACATTTATATGAAGCTTTTAAGTTAGAAATGAAGTCGTTTTACGAATTAGTAAATGTATTACATTTATAAGAAACTTTTAAGTTCAAAGTAAAGTCATTTTACGAGTTAATAAACGTATTACGTTTATAATAAGTTTTTAAATTAAAAACGAAGTGAACTATAAGCATTTAGAAAGGTTATGATCGTTTTGTAAAAGGTAAGTTTTCAGTATAGTAAGCAACTGAAGAAGAGAAATGAAATACGTTTTTAAAGGCTAAGAAAGTGCTAGGCAATTGGCCAGGGTGGGAATCGGACGCAAAGAGGGCATGAGCTGTTTTCCCCTAAAGAAATGTTAGGAACTGGACTCAAGATATGAATTATCTTGGTGTGAACTGTTCCTGGAAACTGGACGCAAAGATGGCATGAGCTGTTTTCCCCTAAAGAAATGCTAGGAACTGAACTCAAGATATGAATTATCTTGGTGTGAGCTGTTCCTGGGAACTGAACTTAAGATATGAATTATCTTGGTGTGAGCTATTCCCCAGATAAGTTATGATGTGTGAAGCATAAGAAAACCTTGAGGGAAACTGGACCCAAGATATGATTATCTTAGTGTGAGCTGTTGCCCCACAAAGGACAATATCGAGGTAAGACTTACTCTGTTGAGACGCGTTTTGGCCAAAAATTATGTACATATACTCCGGGGATAACGTGAGTTGTGAGCGATAATCTCACTTAGGGGCAATGTAAACCTTCCCTAACTAGCACAATAAGATGTTTTCATGCTATGAGTAAGTTTTTAATAAGTAAGAAAAGGAATTGGCCTTTCACCATTTTAGGTATTTCAGAAAAGAATGATTTATAAGGGCCATTCCGAGGCCATATTGAATAAGATTTGAAAAGTTTATGAAGGTCATTAGAGGACCATTACTAAGGAAGTTCTTTTAAAGAATACGAGCCTCAAGAGGCTAAGTAAAGTGTTTTTGAGAAAAGAAAGAAAGCTTTCAAATGTGCACCTCCTGCTCACCTTTTATGAAAGAATTTCCAAGTATAGTCAAATGATGTTTCAAATGTTGCATTGTACGTTCAAGCTTTTCAATATACATTTTCTATGAAAGCATGTTTCCTGCCAACTCTTTCTTACTAGTTTAGATATTTCGAGAACTTTTAGAAAGAGTTATAAGTTTTAAAGAACTTAGCACGACTTATAAACGATCCTTGGTATATATCGAAAGTCATTATGTTTTCAAAACTGAGTGTGAAACTGTTTATATTCAATCCTTGTTACCTACTTGTTTAGGTGCCTGAATACCTGCTAGTAGGGAAGTTTTGGTCATTAAGGGCCTAGAATTGAGTTGAGTGATTGGAATGAAGTTTAAGGAGGGTAATTTTTCCTTGGGGACTATGATTGCCTAATATGATAATAAAGTATAAATATGTGATATATGACTATAATTAGTATTATTGCTTGCAATTGTTTTAGTTTTAAGGAGTAGGGGAATTCTCACTCAGCGTGTGGTTGCTCAACCCATTACTCATTCCCCTTTTTCCCCAGGCTTTCGTTATAACAGCTGAAAGTCGAGCCACTTTTATGGAGTTGAAGTTTACCCCTGGTTGAAAACGAGTTATGTGTGCCATATAGAAGGCGACTCATGAGTTTAAAGATGTAATATAACATATTCCTAGTTCGTAATTGTTGTAAACTAAGTTTTCTAGCTCATATAATGCATATTGTTTATAAGTGGCTCTGTATGGCCGTGTGAGCCGACCATTTGATTAGTTAGATGTTTTTAGTTGAAATTAGCTGTGTTTTGGGATGTAAACCCCAATACTCTGGTTGTGTAGACCGTTGAGTTGTATATTTGATTTCCTTCTTTATTAATGGACTATATTGTTGATGTACTCCGAGCGAGATTGCACGTTGAGTTATGAACTTCGGCTTGCAGCCGTTAAGCTTATTTTAGAATTCTTTATGCTTCCGTTAATCGTCGGAAATTATTATAAGGCTTTTAGCCTGAAAATGGTCAGCTTTTAGGGGAAACTCTGGCCGTTTCGCACCGAAAATTAAGTAGGAAGCAAGAAAAATGTAACGTTCTTGACCGTAGGGGCTGGGGGTGTTACATTGATGGTATCAGAGCAAAGGTCCTGTGACCATAGGCCGCGACCTGAGTCTTGCATTTCATATAGTCGTCTAGGAACACTTTGTGACTATGTGACATATGCCTCTTGTATGTGCAAGTGTGAGTTTTATGTGAATATTAATGCGTTTAGCTAGTTAGGTGCAGCTTGAGTGAGCTCCTTAACCGAGTGAATGAACGAATTGCTAAGAGTATAAGCCGAGTAGCTTCTATTCTCATCAATGAGATAAGTGTTAGTGTAATCAAAGTTGTTTCGCTTACATACCTTGGTGATTTTAATCGAAAGTTCAAAGAACATATGATTTAAATTCAAATGATTGGAAAAGTCTTAACTCTAAGCCCATCTTTGCCCCTAAAGCACGATTTGCTCCTCGGGCCCCATAGTGGAGTGAGTAGACGTACTCTAAGGTTGGTAGAGAGAGTGCTAGAAGCAGTTAAACTATTTCTTTTTGAAAACCTAAAGACCTTAAAAGTCAAGGTCTTTCAGTTAATGAGTTAGGGTTGTGCTTTCCCATTGGAAACCTTTCTAATTGTTTGGTTAGGTCTTAATGTTGCAACCGTAGACTCGCATGTGCTTTGCAATAATGCTTGGGTTAGCCCTATGACCTTAACTCTCTGTGTGTAATCAAAAGATCTTAAGTGTTCACATGCCCAGGATGTATGCATTATCGGATTTGTTAATGATGATTTGTTGCAGGTGAGTAGAGGCAGCTTTCTATGACTGAAAATCTCACTAGGTGATACCCCCTATATGTGAATTTGGAAATGTAAGAAATTAACTGAGATTTCGATATACTTGGATAAGAAATTAAGTAATAGTAGTGCATTTCTCCTGACCATTGCATGAAAATTGTCCTCATTGTCCAGTGTAATTCTTGTTGTCACATGTACAATGTTCTTACTGCCCTATGTGAATTTGGTAGTGTCCTGACTATATCAAACCCTAATACACCCAGAAAGAACAAGGTATAAAGAATCTGATAGACTTTGGGATTGTTGTACCATCTCTATCACCCTGTTACCTCCTGGGAAACGACCCATACTTTGCCAATGTCTTCTTAAGCATTACCACCAAGTACACGAGCTAGAATGCCCCATAGTAGAAGATAGAGCCCCCCATTCATATTAAGAGTTACTCAGACCTCTGCAGTTACCCCTTTGAGGAAAACGTATTGCAAAACCTCAATGTAAATCCGTAAGACCAATAATGCGTTTATTCGTGCCCCCTGTTAGCTGATTGATGGCTAACTCCAAACAGTTAGGACAAACCCCGAGGCATAACCTCGACCTGGGCTTTGGATGAGGGTTGCATTCATGTATACTTGCTTATATGTCTTTTCATGAAATGCTACTAGGAGCCTGAATGCTTTAAAACATAGCCATAGTATTGCATGCAGTCTAGAATCCATAGTAGCTTATATGATTGTTTAAATTCTTTATTATTCTATAGTAGCTTATATGATTGTTTAAATTCTTTATTCATGAGAAGTTATATGTTCTATGAATGAGTTATTGCACTCCCTAGTATTCACTTAACTTAACTTGAGTTAGGCATGTGAATGAATTAGCCAAATGGTTTAACGTATGCAATGCACAATATGGTATGACACCTGAGTTGTTATTTGCATTCTGTGAACTCCTTGATTCCATGATATGGCTGAATAACTGCATACGCACATATTTGAAGCATGGTGAGGTTACCTTAGAAACCTGCATCCATATATTCTTGCCTTTATATGTTTGACCAGAGAAGCGACGTGGTGGCGTGGAGGCCCATAACTCACAGGTCCTAAGAATGTCACTAACATATTCCTGTCTTTGTGAATTGCTTGCTATATGCGTACTAGACAGTTTCATGTTATATACAATCCTTAGGTTCGAGAATGCTGAATTGCTGATACTATGCGATGCTGTTGTGCTTAAGTGATGCTATGTGGTGCTATGTGATATTCTTATGACTCTAATGTACTATAGGAATCTCCATGTCAATCATTATGATTCCAAAAGTGACTTAAATCCATGTTTTAGAATGAGACTACTTGTATATGACCTTAAGATGTCGTTGCCTAATTATTCTACCTTTAGATTTCAATTCATAACGATGCATATGAATACAGTTATCGTTTACTATGCATAGAGTTGTCGTTTACTATGCAAATTTAATATGGTTTTCCACGCCACCACATTTGCCCCTCTTCGGTGCGATTTGCCCTCGGCGCCTAAATAGAGTGAGTAGATGCTCGAAGAGGATTGGCAAGGAGGAGACTAGATACCACGTGCCCTTTTTTTTGGTTTAAATTGTTTGTAATCGAAACTTGGATTTTAGTATGATTTGTGTACATCGTGTCAAGTGTGTGCACATTTTAGGCACAACTGAGCATAGTTTGGGAATTTCAGGGACGAAATTCTTTTAAGGGGGGCAGAGTGTAAGGCCCGCGTACCATATTTGCTGTTAAGTTGCTCGTAACGCCTTTTTACGTTATAAAAGCCTATTTATTTAACGATACCAGTTAAATTGTTATGGACGTGCCTATGTGAGCAGTGATTTTAATAAAAAGAATGTTATTGTCGCTGTTAAAATAATAATAATAATAATAATAATAATAATAATAATAATAATAATAATAATTATTATTATTATTATTATTATTATTATTATTATTATTAACGGTTATTAACGAGTACTAAATCGAGTAGGAAGCCGAATACGATTAGGCTGTCAACCTTAGAATTCGTTTTTTTAGTCATTAAATCGAACCTCGATATTTTTAGGAACGAGTGATCGATGAAAGGTCGTGTCACTGATTTTAGGTTTAGAGATCGGGTTACGAAATAAACTAGCAATGTCTAATATGAAACAGCTTGGAACCCAAAAAAAAAAAAAAAAAGGATAGAAGGAGGGGCATTTTAGTCATATGCACGTGACCCCCTTTTCTTCCGACTCTAACCCGCGACCCCCCCTTTCCCAACATCCCTCTCTCTCAACTCTGCTCTTCTTCTTCTTCCTCTCACTCCTCCATGGATGCACCACAAGCTTCACAAATCCACTAAAAATTTACCGCACCTAGCTTGCTTTGCCCCTCATTCGACCTTCCCCACGGGCAAACGAACCCTTGGTGCGAATTTGAGTAGAAATCCGACAGTCTTTTGTCACGTTTTGGTGGGTCTGGGTGACGAATCGGGGCATGAACGTGTGCCCCAGTGTGGCCATGCAATTTAGCTCGAAGTTGCCTCAAATCTCCCATAAATTGAGGGTAGAATTCGCAGCTTCAAGCACTCTATTCAACATCAAATCAGCGAGTGAGAGTTGGGTCAAAATTGGGTCTCGAATTGCGTGAATTGGGTACGGTTAGGGTCTGTTCGTGCGTGGATAAGCAAGAGCCGAAGAATTGGAGTTGTTTGAGCCCCTAAAGTGGAGCCCACAGTCGTGAATCGAACCTCTAACTTGGGTTCAAGGTGAGGGTTCCTTTCCTCCTAAATTACTATTAATTTCAATGATTTTAACTAAATTAGTATCGCATGGCAATTTGAGGTTAGAAATCAATTTGGGTGAACTTAGAATTGAAATCGAGGAAATTATGAACATGATGTTGATTGTGGGTTAATTCCATGTGCAACTGCTGTTAGATTATTGATGGTTAGACAGTTTGGAGGTTCGCTAACTTATTAATAATTTGATTATTGCCTTAGCGATGTCGCTTCGTCAATTTATTAGCCTTGAATCATGTTTTGAAGTTTAAAGATGCTAATCGGGCGAATTAAGGCATTAGTAAAGCATGTTGGCTTCTGTTTAGAAGCTATCGCTAAATCAGTACAGCTGCGTTTAATTTCTATATTGGGCTATTAATGAGAATGCTATGCTTATATATGATGGTTTTGTGAATTATTGGTTTGTTTATGACACTATGAAATCGAGTCGGAAGTTGGATAGCTCGAGGTGAAACTATAGAGTGATTTGAGGTTCTTGTGGTCGTTGTTGTGTGAGGAGGGAGCTTGGGTTGTGAATTACTGCAATCATGTGGATTGCGAGACCATGTGTGGCTCATTGAGTAGATTTTACTGAGTTGCATTATGAAGTGTATGAATGTTCCATGTGTAAGCTCCTCTCCCCTCAATGTGCTATGTGACCAATTCTTAAAACTTAAGAAGTCTTTAAAAAAGAAGGGTTATTGAGAAAGCTTATTTTTATGATTTCGAATGCTGTTAAGTGCCTAACAATTACCTGGTAGTTGATTAAGATGTTTGTGGTCTAAAAGAGATCCTAAATCGTCGAACTACTCAGTCAGTAACTCGACTGAATAGTCGATAGGTTTAGGAAGTTTAAAAGTGAACGAAAAGTGAATTTGAAAATGTTTAAGGCATTGGTTTATTTATAACTTCTCATTGTGTTTAAAAGAATTTCAACGACCTAGAAAAGAGCATCTTAAGGTGCTAATTATGAAGTTTAGCTAATTTATGTATTAGTTGCTTGCTTAAGTCTCTATTGAGTTTCAAGTTACGAGCATGTAAAACCATTATGCTTTCAGAAGTGTTCACGTTGAAGGTTTACGAAGGAAACTTGTTTACCTTATAAACGAGCCAAGTACCTTAAGTTTTCGAATAATAACAAGTTTGTAACATTTTAAGCCTTTAGTTTACTATTACCCCATCCTTTGAGTTTTAAAAAGGGATTAAAACGAGTTCTAAAATGAACACTGAGGATTTTATTACGAACATAGTTTGAGTTAAACGTTAACTAAGCACCTTAAGTGCCAAATGGGTTTCGTTTTACGAACTCGCGAACGTATTATGTCTATAAGAAGCTTTTGAGTTAGAAACGAAATCGTTTTACGAATTAGTAGACGTATTACATTTATAAGAGGTTTTCAAGTTAAAAACGAAGTCGTTTTACGAACTAACAAACGTATTACGTTATTAAGAAGCTTTTCAGTTAAAAAAGAAGTCGTTTTATGAATTAGCAATTGTTTTACATTTATAAGAAGCTTTTAAGTTAAACACGAAGTGGTCTCACGATTTAGCAAACTTATTACATTTATAAGAAGTTTTTAAGTTGAAAACGAAGTCGTTTTACGATTTAGCAAACTTATTACGTTTATACGAAGCTTTTAAGTTAGAAACAAAGCGGTTTTATGAAATAGCAAATGCATTACGTTTATAAGAAACTTTTAAGTTCAAAGTAAAGTCGTTTTAAGAGTTGGTAAACATATTGCATTTATAAGAAGTTTTTAAATTAAAAACGAAGTGAACTATAAGCATTTAGAAAGGTTATGATCGTTTTGCAAAAGGTAAGTTTTCAGTATAGTAAGCAACTGAAGAAGAGAAATGAAATATGTTTTTAAAGGCTAAAAAGTGCTAGGCAATTGGCCAGGGTGGGAACTGGATACAAAGAGGGCGTGAGCTGTTTCCCCCTAAAGAAATGTTAGGAACTGGACTCAAGATATGAATTATCTTGGTGGGAGCTATTCCTGAAAGCTAGACGCAAAGATAGCGTGAGCTGTTTCCCCTTAAAGAAATGTTAGGAATTGGACTCAAGATATGAATTACCTTGATGTGAGTTGTTCCTGGGAACTGGACTCAAAATATGAATTATCTTGGCGTGAGCTATACCCATATAAGTTATGATATGTGATGCGTAAGAAAACCCTCAGGGGGACTAGACTCAGGATACGATTATCTTGATGTGAGCTGTTACTCCACAGAGGATAATATCGTGGTTAGAGTTACTGTTGAATTTAGGAGTACTTACCCACAAGAGGGGGGTGAATTGTGGTGTTCGATTTTCGCGTACTTACTGACAAACACCCTCCTGATTGCAGAGGCTGTTCTTGAATTACAAATAACCTTCTGACTTGTTTGCACCAGATGTTTTTAATTTGCTCAAAGGGGAAAATCAACAAGATAAATGTGGAAATAAAGCACACATAATTTTTTCGTGGAAAACATCTCTAGCCCAACTGAGGTGTGAAAAACCACGACCTACCTCGTGTAGGATTTAACCACTTTCACTAACGGGCTTCACACATTACAAATGTAACACACCTTGTTATAACTTGCAACCACGTAACCTTCTTTCTAAGAAAGGTTACACCACGTCCAAATCTCACCAGATTGGACACGTCCAAAGTCCACACGACTGAGGACCACTCACTCACTTTTCTGATCCAAGATCAGGGTTACAAAACACCTTACGGGGGTGCTTCTGATTTAAGCAGATGTAAGGTACAATGAGGTCCTAGTATGCCAATATCTTGAAAGCTCAGCTTAAACACAACTTGTCTCGGTTTTTCTTTTCTCAAGAGTAGCTCGAAAAATTCTTCTCACTAGAAAAACCACTTTTGCACTTCTCCCTTTTTGCTTATGTTGTGTATGTTTCTTGTTTTTTCTTCTCTCATGAATGGGAGTGAAATGTTGAGTTTTTAAACAAAAAATCCCACAATCAAAAACAAGGGGAAGTGATAAAATCAGCTATATTTCGCAAAGAGAGATTTTTGCTTAGCACAGAGAATTCCAACGGCTAAAAGATCCAATGAGGATAGAGTTTCCCAATATTGTAGGGATTTGATTTTGGAGGATAAAAGACTATCTTTTCCCCTTAAAAATAGCCGTGAAATACCTGGAAAAGAATCTCAGCTTGAATTTTGAATTAATCACTTTCCAAAGGATAAGAGAGAAATATTTTCGGTTTTGGTAAATATTTTCCAAAATCAGTTTTGCAAATCTCCCAAGTGATTTTAATATCAAAAGATTTCCTACAGCTTAAATTGCTGTCTTGGAATTTTATCAAAATATATTAGAGCTTTTGGCCAACCAAAATAAGTTTTCCAAAGTGACCGGGTTTGGCCGTTGCAGTTCAGAAACACCCTAGGTACCCTGTTTACAGGGTTGTTCAAACTTGGTGTTCTGAAGCAAATAGCGCAACCAATTCAAGAGTGGTTAGTTAGAGACTTTTCAAGATTGGCATATTAACAAGAGTCTAAAAAATAAAACCTAAATTACCCAAGATATCTTGTTGTAGATCCAGTCATCTTGTTCAAGACGAATACGCTGCCCCAACTACCTAGACCAACCTGTTTGCCAGGTTGTTCTTGTATTGCTTGAGTTCAGGAACTGATCTTAACACACAATCAACTCATCGAGGTGGTGTTCTTGACTTGAGCGTGAGTCATCAAGGTATGAGACCTGTTCTTAAGACTTGTTCTCAACATTCAGCAAACAAGTTAAGACGCATATTGAAAATAACAGTGTATGCCTATTTGGAGAACTTTGTTTGGAGCAACTTTACTTAAGAGCATTTTACACTTGGGTTTGTTGTCATCAAAACTGAATATACTAATTCAACAATTTTTCCCTTTTTGATGATGACAAACCAAGTGTCCATATTAAAAAAAATTGAATGCTGATAGGGATCCACGTAGTTACAAGGAGTTAGAGGTCAACCCACCCTATCGAGTCAAGGTCAGGCTCATTCGTCATACTTTGTCAATAGGAATCCACGTAGGTACAAGGAGTTAGAGGTCAACCCACTGTATCGAATCAAGGTCAGGCTCATTCGTCATACTTTGTCAATAGGTTACACTATTCTTCCTCCTTTTGGCATCATTAAAAAGCAAGAACAACAGGACGGTTGCAAGAAAAGCATATAAAGCATTGCAAATAGATATTTCATTGCAAAGAAAGGTAGTACAATGCCAAAACAACAAAACTAAGAGAGGAGGAGGAGGAGACTAGAGACCAGCCTAGACAATCAGGGAGCAAGGGGTGGTTTCGTTTGCAGAGGGGGAATGCTGGGGGCAAGGGTGGAGAGAAGGGCAAGTAAATCTTCATGGCGTTTGGCGGAGAGGGCTTGTTCCTTAGCAAGAGCAGCCTTGACGGCGGAGAGCTCATCCTTGAGGCGAGCATTGTCCTCAAGAACAGCCTCAACCTTGATGGAAGGTTGCCCAGAAACAGGTGGTCGAGGTGGTCGACGACCCTGTTTGGAGACTGACCCTTCGCCAACCTCATAGCCACACCCTAGCAGGGTGTCAATCCCAATCTCATCAATGATTTGGGCTGCCACTCTCCGTGTGAGCGCTATCCCAAAGTGCTCAAACACCTTGTCAGCAGAAACCCATAGCCAAGATCATGGGCTCGGGTGGTGTTCGCAATTCGCCCTATGTGGTGAATCATGATTGCAGGGAGGTTTATTGGTTCCTCCCGATCCAGTAGGTCCACCAGACATTGATCGAGGGCATCTGCTGAGTTTCGCCCTTGACCTCGCGGAATTATGTTCTTGATGGTGAACATAAACAGTAGTTGGTGCAGGGAGGTCATTTCACCCTTCTTAACCGAGAGGGGTGTTCTCAGGCCCTGTTTCTGACTGAGGCGTTGGGACACCTCTAGGAGCCTGGCTGTTGCCAGGGCAGTCTTGTCTTCCCTCACATACACAGCAAAGCCTTGTGAGGGAACCCCCAATATTTTCCCAAGTGTGGGCGCATCAACCTTAATGCCTTGCCCATTCGCAAAACTTGTCACCACCCCTTTGGTGACAATGCAGTTGGCGTAAAACTCAGCCAACTCAGGCACAGAACACCCCAACTGGGTGTTTGCAAACAAGTCGAGCCAGCCTTGGACTCGCAACTTGTTCAGGAACACCCCCAGACCCTGTTTCTCGAAAAAACGTACATTTACTACCTTCCCCCTGACGACATTACGCTTAAGCAATTGCACATGCTTATCAGACATAGGAGAGGGAGTGGACTTCTTTGGGCGTTTGGGAGGAGGAACAGAGGTGGTAGCGTCTCGTAGGAGAGCTGTTTTGGGCTTTCTTTTGAGGGGTGAGTTTGCAGGAGAGGGCTTCACAGCAGGTTTAGAGGTTGATTTCTGAGGGGCATGATCTTCAGAGGACTCGTAGAATACCGGTGTCCCCTGTTTGAAAGAGGTGTTCTCAGAGTCAGAACTCAAGAACCCCTCGGTAGAAGAAGAGGAAATCTCCTCGATGATTGGAGCAGAGGATTTGGGAAAAGCTATTCTTACAGATTTGCGAGAAGGCTTGGAGGATTTTGGAGAAGAGGGAGTTTGAGAGGGCTGAGACCTTAGTTGTGGCCTTGTTCTTGGTGCTCTGCTGCGCCTGGCCACTATTTTCACCCTTTTCCTTTTCTCGCCGGCTTGAGCAACCGGAGTAGTGAGTTTAGCCTCAGGGAGAGAATCCTTCTCCTGACTCTCCTCTGATGTCTCATTCGAATTCCCTCGGAAATCGACATTCAGATCCTCCACACACACGGCGTCAAAAGAGTCTTTCCTGTTTCTGGCACTGTTTCAGGAAACAGCCCAAAAGAACAGGGTTCAAAATTATCACTAAACCCTTCAGGGGTTTCTAAGATTTTGTCTTGAGGCCCCGATGGTGCACCCTCCGACTCTACTTTAATGGGACATGCAACTGACCCCACAAGAAACACCAATTCCCTTCCACAATTGAAGGGAATATCGTTCATCCCTATCCTGACTGACTTTAGAAACAAGCTTTTCAGAAATCTGAAAGGCTTGTACAGGATTGGGCAAGGGGGAGCAGGGATTGAGGACGCAAGAACCAGGGCTTTTGAGTGAGAGGTGTTGTTGGAAGCCATTGTTGCTAGAGGAGAGAGATTAGGGTTTAAGGCTATTTGCAGGGTTTGCTTTTGAGCGAGATGAAGTCAGGTGAAAAGAAGAACTGAGAACAGGGCATTTAAAGAGAGAGAGAGCACCCAAAATCTTTTAAAGATCTCTAGGTTTGCAACGGGCGAGAACATTAAAGGCGTGTGCCTTGGTAAGGAGGGAGGTTTAAAGAAAACACATTCCCATATGCATCGAACAACCAAGAGACGTACCTGTTCTTTCCGTTCGATCAAGACACCTGCCTGTTCTTCGCCGTTTGATCTTGATTTAACTCATTTGTACTAGGGGTGGCAGAGCTGCTCCAGTGATCCTTAGTACATCCCCTTATGCTGCACTCTTTGTATAAATTAAAAAAAAAACGCACGCAATTCGAGTGTATGCACTCATTGTACATAAATCACATCAGTTGCTAATAAGATTTGCAAACAAGGGGAGAAAACAGGGTGTAGAGGTTGTTTTTACCAAACCTAGTTCATGTCTTGGAAACAAGTATCTCAGGGTGTTCTTACCAACCCTAGTTCCAGTCCATTTCTCTCAAATTGATCTCTAGCTAGTGCCTTAGTGAATATATCAGCAATTTGATTTTTCGTTGTGCAAAAATTCATAGAAATTAAACCCTTTTCAACATTATCTCTCCAGAAATGATGTCGAATGTCAATATGCTTTGTTCTTTTATGTTGACATGGATTTTTGGCAATGTTAATTGCACTTGTGTTATCACAAAAAAATAGGAATGCATCCAGTGTCAACACAAAAGTCCTTAAGCTGTTGCCTTATCCACAACAGTTGAGCACAACATGAAGCTGCTGCAACATATTCAGCTTCTGCTGTGGACATGACAACTGAATGTTGCTTCTTGGTAGCCTAAGATACCAAACAAGGTCCAAGAAAGTGAGCCATACCTGAGGTACTCCTTTTATCAACTAGGAATCCAGCATAGTCAGCGTCAGCATATCCAACAAGATCAAAATTGCAACCTCTAGGATACCATAAAGCTGAATTGGGTGTATGCTTCAAATATCTTAGTATCCGTTTAACAGCTTTAAGATGAGTTTCCTTAGGATTAGACTGAAAACGGACACATAAACCAACACTAAAAACAATATCCGGTCTACTAGCGGTTAGGTATAGGAGTGACCCAATCATGCCCCTATAGAGTTTCTCCTCAACAGAGGGACTCCCATCTTCCATAACCAACTTGGTTGAAGGAGGAATAGGAGTGTCTATGGGTTTGGCCGACTCCATCCCAAAACGCTTAAGTAGCTCATTGATATACTTTTGTTAATGGATCATGGTGCCGTTTGGAGTTTGCTTGATTTGTAAGCCTAAGAAAAAGTTAAGCTCACCTATCATGCTCATCTCAAACTCGCTCCTCATCATATTTGAAAATTCATTGCATAAATCATGATGAGTTTCACCAAATATAATGTCATCAACATATATTTGGACAATCAATAAATGTTTCCCCTTAGATTTTAGAAACAAGGTATTGTCTACCTTGCCTCTTCTAAAATTATTTTCAAGTAAAAAACTTAACAAACGTTCATACCAAGCTTTAGGAGCTTGTTTTAAACCATAAAGAGCTTTGCCAAGTTTGAAAACATGGTTAGGAAATTCACTGTTTTCAAAACCAGGGGGTTGTTTGACATACACCTCTTCTTTAAGGTATCCATTTAGGAATGCACTTTTCACGTCCATTTGATATAGTTTGATTTCCATATGAGCTGCAAAGGCTATTAGGATTCGAATAGCCCCAATTCTAGCAACTGGTGCAAAGGTTTCTTCATAATCGATCCCTTCTTCTTGGTTATACCCTTGAACAACCAGCCGTGGCTTGTTCCTAGTGACTGTTCCTGACTCATCCAGTTTGTTTCGGAACACCCACTTGGTTCCAATTATTGTTCTCTCTGCAGGTTTAGGTACAAGGTGCCATACTTTGTTTCTTTCAAATTGATGGAGCTCTTCTTGCATTGCCGTGATCCAATCTGAATCTGCAAGAGCTTCATTCACATTCTTTGGCTCAATGTTAGAGAGAAAAGCATAGAAAGCACAGAAATTCTTAAGCTTAGACCTAGTTTGCATTCCACTGTTAATATCAGATAGAATTTGATCAAGGGGGTGTGAACTATGGTGCTTCCATAGTCGTGGAGTAAGTGGATCCACAGACACATGCTCTACTCTAGCCGGAATATTTGGAGAATCAGGCTCACGAACAACTCCTGAGCCTGTTTCTGCACCTGTTTGTAAGCCTGTTCCTGAAGAACATGGTCCCGAACAGGGTTCAACGGTGTTTCCCCCTGTTTGGTGTTCACCTTGTCTGCCGTTTTGAGGAACAACTTCTGGGCCTGTTGTCTCCATGGTGTTCTTACCTTGTCTCTCATGGGGCAACACTTCTTTTCGGATAAGACCTAATTTAAACTCTTCTTCCTGTGCACCATTCTTATTCAAAGTGTTAGATTCATCAAAAAGCACATGCACACTTTCCTCAACGCATAAGGTTCTTTTGTTAAAGACTTTGTATGCCTTGCTGTGAGAGGAATAACCGAGAAATATTACCTCATCACTCCTGGGATCAAACTTTCCTAAAGCATCCTTCCCATTATTATGCACAAAACACCTACGACCGAATGTTCTTAAATGCATAATGTTGGGCTTTCTGCCTTTGAAGAGTTCGTAGGGAGTTTTGTTCAAAATAGGTCTAATCATACATCTATTCATAATGTAACATGATGTGTTCAAAGCTTCTGCCCAAAAGTTCCTAGGAAGACTACTAGCAATAAGCATTGTCCTAGTCATGTCTTCTAGGGTGCGGCTTTTGCGCTCAACCACCCCATTCTGTTGGGGTGTTCTTAGGGCCGAGAAGTTATGATCAACAGCATGCGTATTACAAAATTCTGTAAAACTTGCATTTTCAAGTTCAGTACCATGATCAGACCTCAAGCTAACCAATGAGTGTCCTACTCTCTTTTCAACCTTTTTGAGAAGGGCAATAAAATTCTCAAAAGTTTCATCCTTGGAGGCCAAGAACAGGGTCCAAGTAAATCGAGAGTAATAATCCACTATGACAAGCACATACCCCTTCCCACCTCTACTTGTTGTCCTCATAGGACCACATAGATCAATGTGTAATAATTCAAGAGGTCGGGTAGTGCTAACACACATTTTTGATTTAAAAGATAATCTGACTTGTTTTCCTTTTGCACAAGCTTCATATACCCTGTCATCATTAAACTTGATGGAAGGTAGTCCAACAACCAAGTCTTTGGAAACAAGTTTGTTTAAAAGAGTAAGGCTCGCATGGCCTAGTCTCTTGTGCCAGAGCATTATATTATCATTCACAACACTCAAACAAGTCAGGTTGTTTTGGAGAAGTGTGGAAATACAAACTTTGTAAACATTTTTGTGACGCTTCCCCTTTAACACAACGTCGCCTGTGTTGGCATTGACAACCAAGCAATGTGTTCGTGAGAACACCACTAGATTGTTCTTGTCACACAGTTGGGACACATTTAGTAAATTATGCTTTAAACCATCAACTAAGTGCACATTATCAATTGAGTGGGAGAGAGTTTTACCAATGCTACCTATACCGACAATTGTCCCAGACTTGCCGTTTCCAAAAGCCACGCTCCCAACGGTTGAAGCTGTAAGTGAGAGAAAGTTTGATTTTTCTCCGGTCATATGCTGCGAGCACCCACTACCAACATACCACAGCTGCCTGTTTTCAAGGTTATTTTCTGAGCTATTCGCCAGGATGTTTCTTACTCTGTTTGCTGGGTTGTTTGTAGGGTTGTTCTCTCTCACTTCAGCCTGCAAAACAAATCAAGGGTTAGTTTTGGGAACCCAAATCCACTTGGGTCCCATTCTTTTAGATAAATAAAGCTCATCTTTCCTAATCCAGATTTGTTTCACATACCTTTCATTCTTTTCAATGGCATAGCTTCTTGAAGGACATGAATATTGATAGTGACCAGTTTTACCACAATGAAAGCAAACAATGTTTTCAGGTAATCCCCCATACTTTCTATGGATTGGGTAAATGGTTCGTTTAGGCTTATATCCAAGTCCCTTTTTGTTTCGACTGTGGTGAGTGTTTAACCAATCAAGGGCTTGTGAGGACTTGTTCCACACCCTGTTTGTGGCAAGGTCGTGTTCTGTGCGTTTTGCTTTAGCCGACAGGTTCTTGTTTTCAGCAAGCAAAACTTCGACCTTTTCTTTAAGCTCAAGGGTTTCCTTTTCAGCCTTGGCTTGATTTGTGGTATATTTTACTTCGTTCAAGATCAAGGTCTCCCTAAGGTCATTTATGGTTTGATGTGAAGCTAGAATTTCTCTTTCAGCCTCAAGTTTCTCATTCTTAAGGATCTCACTTTCTAGTTCTAGGTCTCGGACATCTCGTTTCAATTCAGCACAAGTATCCATCAAGGTATACAAAAGTTTTTCGAGAGTTGCTTTATTGAGACCACGTACCTTGTTCTTGAGAAGAGTCAAGCTGTTTGTGGATTCATCATTTGAGTCTAAGTCACTTTGTGCCATGAGAGCTACAGCATCTCCTTCACTTTCAGATTCACCTTCATCCTCAGAAGAGTCTCCCCAGGCAGCAAGCATAGCCTCCGAGAATCTTTTGCCTGAGGTGTTCACAGGTTGTTTTCGCACCTGTTTTCTGGGTTGTTCGAACTCCTGCTCTTCTCGAAGCAGAGGGCAGTTTTTCACAAGGTGATCTGGTTTGCCACATTTAAAACACCCTGTGAACTGTTCTCGGGGGTGTTTCTGGATTTACTGAAGTCCTTTCTTCTGCTGTTTTCTTTGACCTTTTTGAAGAATTTCTTGAACTTTCGTGTCATTAAGGCCATCTCTTCATCCTCGAGGTCAGAGTCATCATCCTCTTGTGCTTTCAAGGCAAGCCCACGATCCTTCTTCTGCTCCTCTTTTTGTTGTGAGTTCTTTCTGAGTTCATAGGTTTGAAGATTACCAATCAACTCGTCGAGGGTGATCTTGTTCATGTCTTTAGCTTCTTGGATGGCTGTCACCTTCGCTTCCCAAGACAGAGGCAAAATCCTTAGAATCTTCCTCACCAGCTCTTCTGTGGTGAAGGATTTTCCCAGGGATTTTAGCTCGTTTGTTATGTGGGTGAAGCGTGTGTAAATATCCATCACGTTCTCACGATCACCCATATCAAACAACTCATATTGCCTCATAAGTAGCTCAATACGTGATTGTTTGACTTAACTTGTTCCTTCATGAGCTACTTGGAGGGCATTCCATATCTCCTGGGCTGACTCACACTCCGAGATACGTGTATATTCATCTGGACCTAGGCCAAAATATAATAGCTTCTTGGCCCTGGCATTCTTTTCCATTTTCTTATAGTCTTCAGCATCAAACTCTATGGGTTCCTTGGGAACCTTCTTACCATCTTCAAGCACCTTGGTGGGAATAAGGGGCCCGTTCTTGATGAGTATCCATAACTCATAATCTTCTGCCTGAATATAGTTCTCCATCCTATTCTTTCACCAACTATAATGTTGGCCGTTGAAATAGGGTGGCCGAGTAATGGATTGCCCTTTAAGGATTCCTTGTGGTGTACTCATCTTCAGAATCTCTCAAGGTGTTAGCCCTTTTGTGAGAGAACCTACTCTGATACCACTTGTTGAATTTAGGAGTACTTACCCACAAGAGGGGGGGTGAATTGTGGTGTTCGATTTTCGCGTACTTACTGACAAACACCCTCCTGATTGGAGAGGTTGTTCTTGAATTACAAACAACCTTCTGACTTGTTTGCATAAGATGTTTTCAATTTGCTCAAAGGCGAAAATCAACAAGATAAATGCGGAAATAAAGCACACACAATTTTTTCGTGGAAAACACCTCTAGCCCAACTGAGGTGTGAAAAACCACGACCTACCTCGTGTAGGACTTAACCACTTTCACTAACGGGCTTCATACGTTACAAATGTAACACACCTTATTACAACTTGCAACCACGTAACCTTCTTTTCTAAGAAAGGCTACACCACGTCCAAATCTCACCAGATTAGACACGTCCAAAGTCTACACGACTGAGGACCACTCACTCACTTTTCTGATCCAAGATCAGGGTTACAAAACACCTTACAGGGGTACTTCTGATTTAAGCAGATGTAAGGTACAATGAGGTCCTAGTATGCCAATATCTTGAAAGCTCAGCTTAAACACAACTTGTCTCGGTTTTTCTTTTCTCAAGAGTAACTCGAAAAATTCTTCTCACTAGAAAAACCACTTTTGCACTTCTCCCTTTTTGCGTATATTGTGTATGTTTCTCGTTTTTTCTTCTCTCATGAATGGGAGTGAAATGTTGAGTTTTTAAACAAAAAATCCAACGGTCAAAAACAAGGAGAAGTAATAAAATCAGCTATGTTTAGCAAAGAGAGATTTTTGCTTAGCACAGAGAATTCCAACGGCTAAAAGATCCAATGAGGATAGAGTGTCCCAATATTGTAGGGATTTGATTTTGGAAGATAAAAGACTATCTTTTCCCCTTAAAAATAACCGTGAAATACCTGGAAAAGAATCTCAGCTTGAATTTTGAATTAATCACTTTCCAAAGGATAAGAGAGAAATATTTTCGGTTTTGGTAAATATTTTCCCAAATCAGTTTTGCAAATCTCCCAAGTGATTTTCATATCAAAAGATTTCCTACAGCTTAAATTGCTGTCTTGGAATTTTATCAAAATATATTAGAGCTTTTGGCCAACCAAAATAAGTTTTCCAAAGTGATCGGGTTTGGCCATTGCAGTTCAGAAACACCCTAGGTACCCTGTTTACAGGGTTGTTCAAACTTGGTGTTCTGAATCAAATAGCGCAACCAATTCAAGAGTGGTTAGTTAGAGACTTTTCAAGATTGGCATATTAACAAGAGTCTAAAAATAAAACCTAAATTACCCAAGACATCTTGTTGTAGATCCAGTCATCTTGTTCAAGACGAATACGCTGCCCCAACCACCTAGACCAACCTGTTTGCCAGGTTGTTCTTGTATTGCTTGAGTTCAGGAACTGATCTTAACACACAATCAACTCATCGAGGTGGTGTTCTTGACTTGAGTGTGAGTCATCAAGGTAGGAGACCTGTTCTTAAGACTTGTTCTCAACATTCAGCAAACAAGTTAAGACGCATATTGAAAATAACAGTGTATGCCTGTTTGGAGAACTTTGTTTGGAGCAA